>JARPMJ010000644.1:0-236529 GCA_033366665.1 Phoxinus dragarum | reverse complement strand
TCTGATGTGCACCGCTGGAAACCAGACTTAGGCTACTGATAAATATAATCAAATAGCTTCGCGGACATCAAAATAGCTCATCATCATGCGACAATATCGGTTGAGCTGATGGAAGTGAAAGCACGTTCAGATCCAATGTGTCACATCAGTGCCCGCTGTTCCTGATACACTAACAGCGAAAGACCTTGAGGTTTACTGGAAGGAGAAAATGGGTCGCTAAAGGCGAGTGCATTTCATCCGCAGATGTCACGGTGTTCTTCGACGTGAGCTCGTTTCGCGTTCAAAGAAAAGCGTTCTGTCAACGACAAGACGTGAACGTCCACTGTTGTCCTTCAGAGCTGCTGCTCGTGTTTCGTGCACTTATTGCACCAGAGCTGCTGGCGTTGCTTTCGTCAGAGATTTAATCATCACCACGGACGAGGCGCTCTTGTCACATGGTATTCGGCTGAAGCTCCGCTATAGATAAAGCTTATATTTGCATTTCCTCTTGCAAGGCAGCAAAAGTGTTAAAGGTCTATGTTTAGTTTTGGGATAGGCTGCAGTTTTTGGACCGCAGTACCGTGTAAATAATGAAATGCCGCATGAGAACGCGTTGCTGTTGTCATGACAGCGCGCATCTTTTTCTTTTTTTTTATCAACATAAAGACCTAGGACAATTAATGCAATGCAAATGAATGCAAGAATGAAAACCATTAGCAATTCGATAAGATAATTGTACGTTTTAAATGACAAATGAAAGTGTACAAACTTTAATGTTACATTATTAATGTGATGATGTTATAGGGCTAATGTTGCATTGGCATGGTTAAAATAATACTTATCTTATCCTTATGAATTTGTATCAGTAAATGAAGAAGTCACAATTTTACTATGGTGTACCGCAAGGCTCAGTACTAGGACCGTTGCTTTCTACCCTGTATATGCTACCCCAGTTGGGAGATTATGTGATAGGTGGTTGATTATGATTTTACTTTTCTAACTTTAGTTAGTGTGAAGCCTATGTTGCTGTTTGAGCATAAACAACATCTGCAAAGTTATGACACTCAAAGTTCAAAGCAAAAGGAGATATTTGCTTTTAAAGAAATTGCTTTTTAATTGCTTTCTAGCTACAACAAACTGCTGGTAGGGACTACAAGACATTCCTCCTGGGTTAGTGACATCCCAAAACCTACAATTTACATAAACCCCGCCCCCGGAACACGATTTATAGATTATCAAGACAAAATATAATCAATGATTAGAAGATAACTACATAACCTACATAAATTCATCAACTTACCATTCAGAAATGTTGTCTACATGTTGTTACTTCTTCTTGAGTCTCTCTATCTTTGTTTGAACATAAAAGGCTAAACGTTTTTGATTAGCTCCGCCCCCTGTGCCACGAGAAGCAGCTCATTTACATTTAAAGGGGGACACACACAAAAACTGTGTGATTTCTTCGCTCCCTGAGGAAACATACCAATTCACAAAATTAACAGAATGCATAGTTGATATAAATTTTGAAAAGAAAACCAGAAGTTTTAATTATTGGACCAAAAACCTCCGCACTCAGCTTAACTTGTAGGCAGAGTGTTTTTTTCAGCAGATACTTCTTCCTCCAGACATAACGATGATCCATAGAGCCAAAAAGTTCCTGTTTTTTTTTTCTATCACTCCATAGAACAGAATCCCCAAACTTTGGCTTACTTATATGATTTTGAGCAAATTGGAGGCAATATTTCTTGAGCTTTTGAGTCAGTAGTGGAGAACGTCTTGGAGTTCTGGCATGCGTTTAGTACGCACCTTACTGTGCAGCTGAAACCTCAGTGTCTGTTGACACCAAGTCTTGCTGCATGTCTATTGCAGTCACTCGAGTGTTTTTCTGAACCTGCCTTCTCAGAAATCTGGTTGCAGTCGTTGATAGCGTCCATTTTCTGCCCCGTCCAGGTAGTGTAACCACTGTTCCTTTAACTTTCAACTTGCGATCTATGCTTCCAATGGTGTCTCTGAACAATTAGTGCCTTCGCTATCTTTTTTAATCCTGTTTGTGAAGGGCAGTGACATCTCTAATGACCATATTCATTTATTATTTATTTGACTTATCCATACTTATTTCTAACATGCAGTCAAACGTGACGCTCAACAAACCTAGCCAGGTATTTCATGTGTTCTAGCTCAAGCACTCCTGGTGCAACTAATGAAGCCCTTGATGAGTCGCATCAGGTGTGCAACCACTGTTTTGTGCTGTTGTGAGGGATTCTATTCAGGGGGTTGAATAATTTTGAGACTGCAGAAGTCATTAGAAGTTAAATTTTCAGGTGAATTTGGGGAAACCACTTGAAACATGTGTTTTGTTAAGTTATTTCAATTACTTTTGTTTGATTTGTTCATTGCAAACAGCTGAAAGTCTGTCAATGTTGCCAATAAACCTGATTTGCAATGGGGGGTTAAATAGTTTTGATTACGATGTATATGATAGTACTGTAGTGTTCTTTGTACTATATAGCTGTGGGAAGTGAGCAATTTTAATAATGTGATATGTTTGTGCATTTGTGAGAGTGGTTATGTAAGCTGAAACCGCCACTGGTTAGATACAGTGTCTTCCACAGGCAGCATTTCACACTCTGGTGCACCGTAGACTTAAGTCAGCTTTTACACTAACAGAGACACTGCTGTTCACTACAGAACATTAATGTATTAAACCCAGTAAGTTTCTCAACATTTCAAAATAAGGTTGTTTATTTTCACATTTACTCACAGTCACAATGTGATAGTAAAGTCAGTCACAACTGCATTTCATGCAAACTTTATGATCACATGGACAATGTGTAATGTTGAGCCATTCTTTGATTTAAATGAAATAAATGAACACAAGACATGAGCAACTACAGCTGTTGAATGTAATTAGTCGATGAGAGGCTCTATATGATGCAAGGAAGGAGAAGGCTGTTTCAAAGCATCCTTGTGTTTGAGAGATGTTCAGGCATCGTGAACCCAGAATACTCTTTTAATGACACAGGCATGGGGTCTGTTTGCCTGACACTGAACTGCTATTTAAAACACCACTACAGATGTGTGTCTATAGAAGCATGGTCAAAAACAAGACTTCTCCTACAGCATTGCAAGTTTTTGTTTCACATAATATGACTTTACATCTTTTTATGATGATTTGCATAATCAACTATACATTCAGATCAGGCAGCAGGGGAATTAAATTGTTTGCTTATTAATCAACACAATTATTTCTCAAACATTATATAGATCTGAAATCACTAACTCACAGAAATGCTACTGAACCCGCAGCCAGATTAAAACTCACTGTAATGTTTGTAAACCAGACAATATGACAAAGTCGGCATGAAACTGAAATTGTGATAGTATTTTCTTCCCTATTTGTGACATATATCTAAGTGAAATGGCTTCTCAAAGAAAAATGGAGAGGATGATATTTTGAATAAAGACTAAAAATGTAAGAAAGAAGAGCACACAAATTTAAATAATAATAGAAAGAAGAAAATATTTCACGTGTAAAATACTCCAACACATTTTAATATTTTATAACATTTGTATATAGTATATTGAGTGTATTATATTTTCTAAATACATGAAGTGTATGCATGTATATGCGTATTCTGTAACTTTTCTGTATGATGATTTTAAAGAAACCCCATACAAACCAAGATGACAACCAACAATGAACCAAGAGAGGCTCACCGGCACTAATTTACATTGAACAGTACATACGAAGGTCTTTGTATATGGAGGATATAGTGACAGCATTTGCTGTAGATAAGGCTCATGTGCAGCATTTTTAAGATGACAATCCATTATAAATATGAAGATGTACTGTATCTTGAGAATTATATTGTATCATTTCACATTTTGTTAATAAAACATAAGCACTTTAATGTTGTAAACAATAAACAATTCATGTTTTGTTGTGGTTTGGACTACTTTTTGTATGTTTTATAATTAGATAACGAAGATATATTAACAAAAAAAAACTATTTTATAAGGGCCTCATTGATTAATTTAGCCTGGGACTTAATGTTGGTTCGCCTCTGCAGACCAGAACAAATGATATACTGTCTGTCACCCAAACCAAACACTGAATTTTTATCATTTTACCAACAAATCCGTATTCCCATTTCGCCCTTATGGGGAATTTCTCCCTCTGCCTCTAGATAGCGATAGCTGTTCCCTTCAAAAACAGCAGGAAAAAAGAGAAAGAGGGAAATATGAGCTCCGTGACGTGGCAGAGTCAGTGTGTGGAGAGTGTGTGTGTGTGTGAGAGAGAGACAGAGAAGCTTCAGCTCGAGCATCTTCAGCATGTGGACGATAGTCTTCACTGCCCTGCTTCCGTCCTTCATCTTATCATATGAAGTGGACACCAACAAACTCAATGGTCTTGCGAAGGCCAGAGTGGAGGTGAGCAAAGCATTTCATTCAGCTTCAGTCTCCGGACGGATGATGAATGCGTTCAGAATAAACACATTCGGCTTGTAAACAGAACAACAAATGAGAATTTACCTTTTTAGCCAGCGTGTGTATCTAGTCATTTGTTTTAGGCTAATTAGCAAAGCATTTCAACGCAATGTTTCTCATGACCGTGTAATCCCTAGAGTAAGGGAGACATTCAGGATTCATATAATTTGCAAAATGTCATGTCTCACTTAACAATAAGCGATTCATAATGGCTCATTATCTCAGGGGTTTAGTCTTTAATATTTATAAGCTTGCGTGTTTGTTTCTGGGTCAATGTACACTGTTTTACTTACCGATGCTAAAATGAAATCTACAGTGTTTTGCTGCCGCATTCATTAATTCAAATTGAATGTCAAAATATAGGTATAATATTCACGTGTCAAAATAAAAGTCAGGTTATCACCTGAGGAAAGCCTTTAAGAAACACAATCGAATCCCCTTATACAAATACAACAAATGCTTAGAAAAACAATATACAAAAATCCTAGTTTTTGAATTTGATTGGCTGAGTGCTGATATACACTACAACATTATTGAGACTTTACAGATTTTCAGTCTGTATTAGTAGTAGGGAGTTGTCATTGACTCTTACTGCAGATTACACATTACACCAGTAGGTGGCGACACATGATTGTCTATGAAGAGTCAGTGAATTATTCACTCAACTATTTGTTCAAAATCATTCAGGAATTAAACTGTGTTGTTCAGAGATGCATGATGCCTAATTCGGCTTTGCCTTTCTTGATAATATTGTGTCTAAAATGTAAGTTACTCGATATTAACTTCTAGTTTATTAAAGTTTTATACAACCGCAATATTACTGTTGGTAACTTTATTTCTTTGCAAGTCAAAGCATCAAGTTTGCATGTGTGTGAGTGGAAATCATCTTAAAATTCGCTTCGCAGACAATGAGAAGTCCCAGTGCTGTTGTACTAAATGTCAGCACTCGTGGCTGAACACTTAGTGGCCAGAAGTGTATATTAATAATTTCTTCATATCTTTTTTTTTTTGTAACCTTCCCCTTCAGACGTGTGGTGGATGACAGCTGAATAGGTTGAGGGAGGTAAGTACTGCGATATTGACTTAAATATTTTCTGTGGACAAAATAATAATAATGAAGTATTACTAAAAACTCAACATCAACTCAGCTGGTTATGCGGAATTATATTCTTCTTTCTCCTCTCGATTCATTACAGGTCAAGGCCTTTGTGACCCAGGACATTCCTCTTTAGTATCCTTTATAATCACCATATGACCAGTCAATCAGTTATGGAGTAATAATTAAAATAAGGGTACTGTACGTTTACATGACAAAGGTTTGCTAAAAACAGAAACGTTTTTCCTTCTCGTTTTTTGTGTTTAGACGACAGCGTTGTCAAAACGATCCCCATTCACACGGATGCTAGAAAACAACTAAAAACCGCTGTATTCTGCTGCCAGGCCAGTAGATGGCGATGTCACTTTGAAGAAAAAGAAAAAAACACTACAGCTGTGTCCCAATGTGAAGGCTGCATCAATCGAAGGCCGCGGACTTCAAATTATGCAGCCTATGCGTCCTTTGATTGTAGCCTTCGTGGAATTTCCTAATTGCGCAACCAGGTGTTCCCGATTACAGCTCCAGGCGCCAAGCAACGGTGCGAGAGTACAGCCATCCTGATAATTCATTTGATATTTGAGTACACAGCTGGCCCAGAATTGGCTATTGCCATTTTTATGTTTTATATTTCATTGGAGAACATGGTGAGGATGTTTCAGGTCTTGTACTTTCGGCTTAGACGAAGGTTCAAATGTTCATTTATAATTACTTTGATGCGATTTTATAGGCTGGTGTATTCTTTTTATTATGCACATAAATGGACCTTGGTACATACATTTACACAGGTTTTCAACGCTATTTGAATATAAAACCCAGTTGAATATAAAAAAGTCCAGTGCGAATGTTACTCCCGCTCGTCATCGGCAGCTGTCACTGAAGACAATCGTCCGTAAGCTACACCGGTCCGAGCGCTTCAGATGCGCCCTTTGAAATGGGAGGGAGCTGTAGTTAGCAACAACTTGTTAATATTGTGACAATAGGCCTACATGTTGTTACTTTCATTGTCAGAATAACCAGTGGTGGTAAGTAAGGAACTACAAACTTCGTTCATGACAAGGAGGTTTTTTCCCTGCAGAATACACTTTTACTCTTGAGACCTTTAGGCCTACATTAGAGTAACGTTATGCAAGATCATTTTGCTTTACTAAGGTTTGAAATATATGACTAGTAGTTTTTCCCCAATGCGGTATTAGTGGTTATTAATAAAGCGTAATAAAGTATCTCAATATTTATTTCATGAGTCAGCCCTGCAAACCAGTTGGTAGAAAACTTAGTGGATAGTGGAAATATGCACTCAAACACTCAGAGACCATCAGATGAAATCCCACCAGCAGGAGGCCTTACCAGTTTGCGGTCCAGCAGCACACCAGGGTCTCCCACTCAGCTCAATACAAGTCTACATCATTCTTTCTTATTTTATGTACTGTAAATTTAAATGTGTATGTTGATTTTGAGATTTTTTAACGTATGTTGTAAATAGTTGGGGGGAAAAAAGGTATAGAATCATTTGTTTCATGTAAAAATTATGACTGTCATTACAAAAATAAACTATGTCCAGAGCAATGAATTTTCTTTTATTTACACATTTAAAGTTGCATAAAAATAAACAAATAAACAGATTTTTTTCCCTTTTAAAAAATATAAGTTAAAAAAAGTTAAACAAATATATATAATATTCTCAATCATTCTTTCAAGAAGAGAAAACTCTCTCTTTTGCCTGTCCATCCTCTCCTGTGCTCTCCTCGCCTCTGCAGTCCCATGTCTTCTCTAATCAAGTCCAAAACCTCGTCCTCTCGGTCTCTTCTTCGTGGTGCTGCCGGTGCTGATGCTGGTGCTCGTGCTGGTGCCTCTGGCTCCTCCTCACCGTGGGCACCCACTGCTGAACTTGACCCTGGTTTGTCCTCAGGGATTAAGGCAATGAGGACAGGGAGTGCCTCTGTCCCAACACCTCATCCATGAGGACAAACCAGGGCCAAGTTTCAGCAGTGGGTTTCCCACTCACACCCTCACCTGTCCCAGGACACTTGCAATCCTAAGGCAGAGCAAATTAACCATGGCTTGTTAACAACAACAGCACAATACATTTCAGCTAAGATGTGTGTATTAACTTTCTTGGTATTTTTTTTTTTTTTTTGGCCTGTATGAGAGTTTTTCCATTTTCTCCAGAATTGCTATAAAAAAGCAGAAAAGGGTACATGAAAAATTAAAACATTAAATTATAGTTAAAGGTTTTAACCTTATAGTTAAAACCTTTGTAGACGTAGCTTGCATGACACCACTACAAAAACACATACAAGTAAAACCCCATTGCCTTGTCTACTGCTTTTCTTATTGTTGTGGGCTTTATAGGGTGAGTGATATTTCTTATAATACACAAGTGAGACAGACTAGTGCAAATATTACAATAAAAATGTATTTAATTTATTTATTTAATTGCAATTTAATAAATTGAGCTGTCTGCTCCTTGCTCCCTGAAACAATTATTAAACTAAATATTAGGACAAGTTGTATACCACCTTACAAATGAAGCCACGCAATGGTGATGAATGAGTTAAGATGAAGTTTATAAGAAAGAAAAACTTGTGGCTTTTAACTCACTAGCTATTTGAGTAAATGAAAACATAATACTTACATTTAAATGTGAATTTGCCGTCCACCACCGAACTCTCGGCCGTCATTTTTTATAATAATAATGCTGTCGTCACCGGCGCGCGATGGCTTATGGGATAGAATCAGGCCGCAAGGATCCGTTTATGCATCCTTTCTTTCACGGGGAAATGAAGGGTGCATTTGGCGTCGCTTTTGAATCAGGGTAGCCTTCGTCGCGCCGCGATGACTCAACCGGCCTTCGAATACGGCCTTTGGATGATGCCGAATTGAATTGGGACAGCCTTCATCGCGCCGCGGTGACGCAATCGGCCTTAAAATGCGACCTCCAGGTGTGCAGCCTTTGAATTGGGACATCCTTCGTCGCGCCGCTGTGACGTTTCGTCGTGCCGCTGTGACGCAATCGGCCTTCAAATACGGCCAATCGGCCTTCAAATACGGACTTCGGAGGCTGTAGCCTTCACATTGGGACACAGCTTACATGCCTATAGACTGAAGGCATAATAGAGAGCCTAAGTCCCGCCCCTTCCGGTGGACCACCATGGGACCTTATTTTGGAAAAATATTGTATGGTAGTCAATGGCGAGAGACAACAAATATTTTGATCTCGTTTGAATTGTGTCCTGAATTACACATATGATGTTTGTCAATTTAAAATATACATTTTAAAGTCAAGAAATTCGCAGTTTGATGTAATTACAAAGACTACAAACCCAAAAGGCGCACATGTGACGTCATACCTTTTCTCTCAATGAATGAAGCTAACTTTACTGAAGCTAACTTTACTGAAGCTAACTTTACTGAAGCTAACGTTACTGAAGCTAACTTTACTGAAGCTAACGTTACTGAAGCTAACTTTACTGAAGATAACTTTACTGAAGATAACTTTACTGAAGATAACTTTACTGAAGCTAACTTTACTGAAGCTAACTTTACTGAAGATAACTACTGAAGCTAACTTTACTGAAGCTAACTTTACTGAAGATAACTTTACTGAAGATAACTTTACTGAAGCTAACTTTACTGAAGATAACTTTACTGAAGATAACTTTACTGAAGATAACTTTACTGAAGATAACTTTACTGAAGATAACTTTACTGAAGATAACTTTACTGAAGCTAACTTTACTGAAGCTAACGTTACTGAAGCTAACTTAACTGAAGCTAACTTTACTGAATATAACTTTACTGAAGACAACTTTACTGAATATAACTTTACTGAAGCTAACTCTACTGAAGATAACTTTACTGAAGATAACTTTACTGAAGCTGACTTTACTGAAGCTAACTTTACTGAAGCTAACTTTACTGAAGCTAACGTTACTGAAGCTAACTTAACTGAAGCTAACTTTACTGAATATAACTTTACTGAAGCTAACTTTACTGAATATAACTTTACTGAAGCTAACTCTACTGAAGATAACTTTACTGAAGCTAACTTTACTGAAGCTAACTTTACTGAAGCTAACTTAACTGAAGATAACTTTACTGAAGATAACTTTACTGAAGATAACTTTACTGAAGATAACTTTACTGAAGCTAACTTTACTGAAGCTGACTTTACTGAAGCTAACTTTACTGAAGCTAACGTTACTGAAGCTAACGTTACTCAAGCTAACTTTACTGAAGCTAACGTTACTGAAGCTAACTTTACTGAAGCTAACGTTACTCAAGCTAACTTTACTGAAGATAACTTTACTGAAGCTGACTTTACTGAAGATAACTTTACTGAAGCTAACTTTACTGAAGCTAACTTTACTCAAGCTAACTTTACTGAAGCTAACTTTACTGAAGCTAACTTTACTGAAGCTAACTTTACTGAAGCTAACTTTACTGAAGCTAACTTTACTGAAGCTAACGTCTGTCATGTTTTCTATAGTCTTACGTTATAATCGTAACGTTACGCCGTGATGCCGGAGTGTGTTGTACCAGACTGCACACACACGAGCAACGGTGACGTATACTGCGAGACGAGAGATGTAGTTCATTGAGCGATTTCCACATAAAACTAAATGTTACTCTTCTGTTTTAAGACAAACTGCGACTTTCTTGACTTTCTTAATTAATGTTTAAATTGACAAACATCATATGTGTAATTGAGGGCACAGTTCAGACGGAATAAAAAGATAAGTTGTCTCTCGCCATTGACTACCATACATATTTTTTCCGAAATAAGGTCCCATGAGCCGGAAGCGGAGGGGCGGGACTTAGGCTCTCTATACACATGCGCATGATGTCGCTGTTTTCACTAATTAGTGTTTTTGTAGTTTTACATTGAGATAATAAAGATATTGTTTTAAAAAATGTGCACTTTGAAACCCATTTTTAAAAGTTTGCATTTTCAGGCCCCAAAACACCGCTGTCGTGTAAATGAACGGCTGAAGTGTTTTTTTAGGTTGAAAACAGTGTCGTGTAAACAGTCCATAAATCACATTCACCATTTAAATGAACATATTTGCAAATGTTGTTTTATATATAACAATAAAATAATGATATTTTTCTCTCTGCATGACAGGAACGTTTCTTCTAATTCGGGGACATTGATTTGTTGCTTCCACATATTTTAAACAGAACTGGCAAAACAGTTATTTCTTTTCTGTTTTATGATACATTTAACTACATATTAAAGTGTTAAATAATTTTATCTATTTATTTGTCAATTTGTTAAAAAAAATCCCAAAAAATTTTTATTTGTCCATTTTTTCCCAAAAAAATGTATTCATTCTTTCATATTTTGAATTGTAGTTTCTAGAAATGAACTGCATCACAAAAATAATACAAGTGCCTCCTTAATAAACAATTTTTAATTTATTTTATCTTTAATCCATTTATTCATTCATATAAAGGATTCATAATATTAAGTCTCCACAATGTTGTACATGCAACTTGTGTTTTACCTGGCATATATAACCTAGAAAACAATATCTTTCATACAAAGAGGAGAAGGGAGTGGAAACAGTGCCAGACAAAAGACTGTAAAAAGATCGTACATTTTACTTTTTACAGTCTTTTGTCTGGCACTGTTTCCACTCCTTCTCCTCTTTCCGTTCCCTGTGTTTACCTCAGTTCTCACGCTAACACACACATCTTCAGGCCACAGCAGGTCAGGTTACATCTGTTCTGCAAACCTTTTACAGAGTTACAGGTTTAAAACGATTAACTTTCAGTTGTTCGGGTCATGGTCACCTGATACCCAGTGGTGTGTCCACATCCCTCACCTTTCCATCTTTTCTTTCTTCACCTGAAATGCACGTTTTTTTTCCCCTCTGTTTGCAGAATCCAATGCTGTGTAATTCTCAGCACTTATGTCTGACATGTGTGAGGTTAGTAGTAGACCGCTTTAAGAGTTTAGTACATCCTTAATGTTCATCCGTTCAGCCACAACCTGGTAATGAAGCACATGCCTGGGGCCGACCCTGAACTCGTCCTTCTCAACCACTACTATGAAGAACTAGATGTAAGTCAAACTTGTCTAGCGTATCAATTTGAAATGATCATTTTAAAACGAGGATTGGCGATTTCAAACTACCAGTTCTATTCCAGTGTAGAGAAACCACATGCACTTGCTTTGTTCTCTGGAGTTTGGGTGTAACCCACAAAAAGCCTGTTCTGGGAATTGCCACTTGCATGATATGTCTGCAGATCAGTTAGAGGTTTTTACACCTTGAGCATGAGGAGTAGTCATCACCTATTAGTTTTCCTTGTGTTAGAAAGCACAATTAAATATTTCGACATGTTTAGATAAACAATTCACCTTATTTTTCACATAAGAGTTTTTACAGCCATTTCTAAAGTCCGAAGTTTTCGTATGGGTTTTTTTCGTATTCGTCATTCGGTGGCTCTGAATTGTCAAAACACCTCTCAAAATGCTTGCTACAGATGCCAAAAACATTTTGTTTTGTTTGTTTTTTATGATGGACGAAAGTTTCAGAAGCTGTGTGTATACGTGATTGAGACAACGTTAGGTCTTATTTATTTTTTAACGTGTGAAAATTTCGGACGAGAATTTCTGACTTGCACAGAATTTCAGTCCTTGCACAAGAAGGCCATTGCACACTGAGTCCGAAATTTTCGTATCCGTTTTTTCGTATTCGTGATTCGGTGGCTCTGAATTGTCAAAGCACCATTCAAACACCATTCAAACTGCTTGTTACGGATGCAAAAAACGCAGAAAATCGAACCCGTTTCAATTTTTTTTATGACTAACGAAAGTTTCGGAGGCAGTGTGCAAGCGTGATTGACATAACGTGAGGTCGTATTTATTTTTTAACGTGCGAAAATTTCGGATGCGAATTTCGGACTCAGTGTGCAATGGCCTTCAAAGTCTGAAATTTTCGTATGCGTTTATTCGTGATTCGGTGTCTCTGAATTGTCAAAATACCATTCAAAATGCTTGCTACGCACGCGACAAACACAGAAAATCAAACCCGATCCGAATTTTTTTTATGATGGACGAAAGTAGGCCTATCGCAGGCAGTTTGTAAACGTGTTTAACAAAACATGTGCAAGGACCGTAACATAGCAGAGAATTTTGATATTCGAATCAGTCTTTTGTTGAACTTGCTCTACCCTCTTTTCTCATCACATATCAGATAGGAAAAGCATTTATTTTTAATAAAAAGAATTAAGGAAATAAATTGTCTAAAGTGTTTAACGGGAAGGGTTAGATGTAGGGAGGGCTTTATCCCAATAAGGCGGCATCCTAATAACTTGAATAAATATAATAATTTACACTCTGCTATTATTGCATAGGCATACAGTTTAATGTACAACAAATAGTAGTATTTGCCACTATTTATAAGTGTGAATAGCATTACTACTATTTACACTTTGCAAAGAAAATAGGCGACTATTTTTACAGTGTAAATGGAATCTGTTGCTACTTGCACTTAAATAAATAGCATCCATTAAGTAAATCTGTTAAATTTAAAAAGTAATAAAGTAGCATCTATTGATTTTTTTTATATTTAATGTGTTGAGCCAGTCGAGGCGATCAGGTCCCGCTTCCAGTTATTATTTTAGCTGTAGCTACAAAACAGCTCGTTATGCTCCTTGATATTTCAAAAAGGTATTTCTTACATTATTATATGTATCGTTGTAATTATAATCACTGGTTTGTAGTGCAAACAGTTTTACTGCGCTTTGTTATTATTTGCCATTGCGATACCGGAAGTCTCGCACATTCACAGAAAACGGCTTACTTCCGTGTTGCAAAATAAGGATGATGTAACTTTTCTAACATTAAAAAATAACGAGTAGTGCAATAATTTAATTTTTAAAACTATGACTTTACCCAAATACACTTTGATAAACCTATATATTTAATTTTAGAGCTGTCGGGACGGATTTCGCGGGAATCTGCTGTACGTCATTCACCCGTGCGAGAAAAATAGACCATAAATCATTAAAATCGGTAAACCAACCGTAATCACCAGTTGTGAAACAAAAATAACGTTATTTAATTAAGATGTCATGTATCCAGCAGTGTCTAACCACATTTATCCACGCAGAGGAGATGCGCAACCAAAACCCTCAAGACCCATGCAGTTTTATTTGTTAACCTCTAGAGGGGGCAAAAGATGCATAGATTTATCCTTTATAAATATATTATGTCTTTTAACATTTATTGTTATTAAGCACCCGTCTTCATAACGCATTTCAACTGATAAATAATGCTGTGTGTTTCTCTTCTAGAGAATCCCATTATCTGAAATGACTCGCACCGAGATACACAAACTCTTGGCAGAACTGGGCTTTTATAAAAAAGAGGATCCCGAAGACCAAGTGCCCGAGGAGTTTCGCTTCTCTCCAGCGAAGGACAGTCCATTTGAGGGTCAGCAGTCCACCAGTCCTCCCACTGAGACTGATGTGGATTCCCAGCACACAGATCTGTAACCCCTTACATAAGAGCCATGGTGTGGGAGGTCAACATTGTGAGACCTGGCTGATTTACAATTACCATGAGAACGAAAACTGAGCCAAAGTCTCTCTCCTTGTTAAATGTGGCCACATTATTGCCTAAAAATAGTTCAGCACACATCCAGCAACTCGATTTAAGTGGCATTATTCAGGTCAGACACTGATGGAGGAAAAATCTGCATTTAGAAGTTCAGAGTAAGAGCGAGTCGTAGTTTATGTTTGAGGTTTGCTCTCACTGTACTGTACATGACTTTATTTCTGCCCGGAGGGACGTTAATGATGTCCACAGCTGTAAAAGCCTGAGACCGGCTGAGGACTGATGATCTGTGTTCTCATGGGCAGAGATCAGGCCGAAGGACACACTGTGGGAGCAGAAACACCACTGAGAGAATAAAGGCTTTAAATATCACAGCGAATCAGTGGCTTTTCATTATTATTATACAATAGAAATGTATATACACAGTACGGTTCAAAAGTTTGGAAACATCACTATCCACTAGTCTCTTATGTTCACAAAGGCTGCATTTATGTGATCAAAAATACAGAAAAAAAATAGTAATATTGTGAAATATTGTTTCAATTTAAAATAATGGTTTTCTATTTTAATATACTTAAAAATATGATTTATTCCAGTGAATTTTCAGCATCATTACTCCAGTCTTCAGTGTCACATGATCTTTCAGAAATCATTCTAATATGATGTTTTATTATCAATGTTGCAATCGGTTGTGCTGCTTAATATTTTTAATAACCTGTGATAATTTTTTCAAGATTCTTTGAAGAATAAAAAAAGCTAAAAAATAAGAACAGCATTTATTTAAAATCGAAATCTTTTGTAACAATATACACTACCGTTCAAAAGTCCCAGTAATTTTTTTCTTTCCTTTTTAAAAATAAATAAATTAATAGTTATATTAAGCAAGAATGTGTTACTTTTTTCTTTTTTTTTTAAGTGATAGTAAAGATTTATATTGCTAGAAAGATTTGTATTTGAATGCTGTTCTTTTAAACTTTTTATTCATAAAAGAATCTTGAAAAAATGATCACTGGTTATTAAAAATATTAAGCAGCACAGCATAATAACTCATCATATTAGACTGCTTTTTGAAGGATCATATGACACTGAAGACTGGAGTAATGATGCTTTGATCACAGGAATAAATGACAATTTTAAGTATATTAAAATAGAAAACCATATTTTTTAAACTATAATAATATTTCACAATATTACAGTTTATTCCCTGTATTTTTGATAAAACAAATGCAGGCTTGATGAGCAGAGACTTCTTTAAAAAACATTTTAAAAACGTTTCCAAACTTTTGACCGGTAAACAATATAAAATCTCGTTGCACTCATGATTATGAATCTTTAAGATTTCCTATTTCAGAAAGTGCAATAAACGACAAACACATTTTTGGGTATCAGTTATGGTTTTAATGATTACTATAAGAAACCATAGTGTGAGGAAACACTGAGTGAACAGTAGTTTTGAATAAGTGTAAAAACGCATATGTCCACCACTGATTGTGAAAGAATGCTAATCTGATCTACTCTACAATCTTCAAGTACCGAAGCAAAGTCACTCTTCTGGTGTGTTCTGCAGTAGATCTGTGTGTGTCGTTAAATTACGTGCAGTCATTAAACTAAATTCATCTTTAGAACCAAATATATAAACATCATTGACCTTTTCAGATAAATTTACTACTAATACATTATTATTATTCTCAAATTGACTCCTAGGGCTACTCACACATACACCGTTTAAATTACACTGGTTTATTGGCTGAAAGCCGTGTGGTCAGGATTTACAAAGCTTTATGTTTTAGGGACAGACATCTCTGCTTTCAAATGAAGTTCAGGAATATGAACAAAATATACTCATCCATAAACACGCACATCCATGAGTGTGTCTATACATGCATGCAGCGGTTTGTGTTTTATATCACTTCAAACTACGAGGAACAATAATGTCTGACAGGGTCTGTGTTCAGTGTAAAACCAAACGTTCATTTAGAAAAATATCAATTAGTTGAGTGAAAAACACATCTCATGAGCTGCATCTCGCACTACAATGGCTGAAGCCATAACAAGCGGTGAGATTAATGTTCTTGCAACGGTTTTAAATAAACACAATATCGTATACAGATGAAAATAAACAAAAATAAAAATAAAATAAAACTAAAACTTCAAGTAACCGTGTGTAAAGCATGCAGGTGTGCGCTACAGTACCGCGGAACAGGGTTAAAAGCATTTAAAAGCACAGATATGGGCAATCAACATAAAATAATGCTTCGTTTTTAACACGTGAAATCAAGTAGTAGACATCAACACATTGCTAGGAACCGTACTTCTTTTTTTTACCATCAATAAAACATTTTTGGTACATTTAACTTTTTTGGATCATACTACAGTTCGTTTAAAAGCTCCTTTAAAAAAAAATTAAAAAAACTTTCATTCATAAAAAATGCCCAACATCTTGTTATGGGGGAATTGTTTGGATCGGTCTGGAAAGTAAAGTAAACAATTTTAACTGTTGAAATGTAACAGGACAAGTAAAAAAAAAAAAAAAAAAAAAAAAAAAAAGCACGCGCGCTGGTAAAGCTTCAGTGTTGAGCATCAGAAGTCAGTGCTCTTCTGCTGCGCTCGGGCCAACATCATCTCATACCTGCGCAGATGGTTCACCAGCGACTGCACGTACGTGAACACACACTTGGAGTCTGGCTTCTTACCCATTATCATCATGTCCTCAACCTCCACCAGGGGCATGCAGTTCACACAGGCCCTAATGTACAGAGACAACCACAGGCGACAGTTAACAATCCAAATGATTACACACACACACACACACGCACACACACACACACACACACGCACACACACACACACGCACACACACACACACACACACACACACACACACACACACACACACACACACACACACACACACACACACACACACACACACACACACACACACACACCACACACACACACACACACACACACACACACACACACACACACACACACACACACACCACACACACACACACACACACACACACACACACACACACACACACACACACACACACACACACACACACACACACACACACACACACACACACACACACACACACACACGTCAATCGAATGATTTCTAGTGTGCTGTTTATGCAGCCTACACACATTCACACACACACACACACACACACACGCGTACGCACACACAGTCTGACCAACAGGGGGCAGCACTGACGCTTGATACAGAGAAATTACTTTATTCTCACAGTTTAGCTATATTACTATCATGCACTCCACCACAGAAAATCATTCTGTGAAGAAAAACGTGTGTTTACAGAAATGCATCTATAATGCAACGAGGCTGGAATAACAGTTTTGAAAATCGTAAAACATTTTGTGTGTTAACATTAAACTAGCATGATGAAATTAAATGGTTTTAAAGTATAAATGGGTCTACATAAAAATATAGAGCTAGTTTATATATTAGGAACCTTGCATACATTTAAATGAGGTGCGTGGAAATTGTAAAGGAAAATATATATATTTTGTTTTACACTCAAATATGCATATGCTTATTTTTCCTTGTATAGAATGGACATAAAATAAAAATCAATTTTTATGTAAGGAACCTTCTCTAAACATAAAATAAACATTTTCATATTTGTTTTGTATAAATGCACATTTCAGTTTTTAAACACTTCAAAATTCATAAAAAGTATTTACACATTTTGACAAAAAAAGAAGAAGGGAGAAACCAAATATGCATATAGTTTTGTGAAAAACGTTCTCTCAATAATATCACACTTGTTCTTCCTTCCATAGTATGAATAGGTCTACATGAAGATAACGGCTAAGTGTATAATATGGATATATTTTATACTGTATGCGAATGTGCAATTTCAGTTTTTTAGCCTTTCAAAATGCACCACTCCATAACCTTCCATCATAAATGCATTACTGTACACAGATGAACACGATTAGCCAGATTGTCTGAGGTAACCGGCGGCAGTTGTGTTGAATTCTGAAATGTGCTACTTTTTAAATTTAAGGAAACTCAAAAAATTTGAATATGGTGCAAGAGTTCATTTATTTCAGTAATTCAACTTAAAATGTGAAACTAATATATTATATAGACTCATTACATGCAAAGTGAGATATTTCAAGTCTTTATTTGTTATAATTTTGATGATTATGGCTTACAGATTATGAAAACCCCAAATTCAAAATTAGAATATTGTGAAAAGGTTTTCATAAGCTGTACGCCATAATCATCAACATTATAACAAATAAAGGCTTGAAATATCTCACTTTGCATGTAATGAGTCTATATAATATATTAGTTTCACATTTTAAGTCGAATTACTGAAATAAATGAACTTTTGCACCATATTCACACTTTTGTGAGTTTCACCTGTAGAAGCAAAAGAGAAATGCTGTGATAGCAAACGTTAACATGTGCCAGGAACACGCGAAGATCAGCGTTTGCTTCTGTTCTGTGTCCGGCGTGCTCTTTAAAGCGCTAGCTAAAGCGCTGGGTTTGATCCTGTGGTGTCACATGTCTGTGAGGAGCAGGACCATGTTTGGGCAGTTTCTGCTCTTCAGTGCAGTTTGTCGTTTCCCTTCCACAAACCGGGCAAGCTGGCAGACGCACAATATTTTGTTATGCTAATCGTCAGAGACTGACAAACGGCACGCAGAGGAAGACCTGGTCACGGCGCGTGTGTGAGACCGAAAGGCCTTACCTTTTAAGCCCAATGTCTAGGTGTGGTAAAACTGAATCCGTTAACTTACAGTTCCCTGGGAAGTTTTTTGGCACACTTGAAAATATCAAACTAAGTGAAACCTTCTCAGAAAATAATTATTTTTTATTTTTTAACTAGCAGATATAACCATGAAAGTTTCCCAGTTGATTACCTACATTAAGATGAGAAAAAATATTACAAGTTTTCTGTAATTTAATGTTTAAATATGCAAATTAGGCAATATCTAAGTAAATATGCGCTAATTTGGATATATTTTAAAAAACAAAATCCGAGTATTGGATAAAGCCAGGTTAAAAAGAATTTTTTCATTGTGTTCACATATTAGATGGGAAAAATTTGAGGGATTTATGGATATCTAAGGGTTCTTGCAGGTTTCAGTAAGTCAAATTTAAGACCTTTTTAAGACATTTTAAGACCATAAAGATTTAAATTTAAGACCTACATGACGCATTAACCAGCAAATAACAAATACAATTAGCATCAATATGCACTTTTTGTTTACATAAACATTAAAATAATAACGTAAAAAATGATGGCTAGATTTTAAAAGAGTGTCTTGCAACATGTTATCTACTAAGTTCAAATAAAGTTTTGACAAAAAAGGTTTTATAAAAAGATAAACCTCACGTATTTCAGCCTTTAAATAATCTTTTATAGAATGAATGTGTCAAAAAAAGATAAATGACTGACATTTACAATGCACATTAGCTTATCTTTTATTATTAATAGTAAGATTTGGTCCGATTTTTCCGTTGCGTCTGTCGTTGCTATGCAACCATGCACTGCGCTCTCCACAACGACAAAGAAGTTTTAGTAGCTAGCTAATGGATTTCCACCACTGATAAACACTTACTGTAGCCATTATTTATTTACGGAGAAGAGAAAAACACCTGTAGTGTTTGGGTGCACGGTGCACCCCCATCCTTCATGTTGAATGAGCTTTCAATGTTGTTACGGAAAGGGTGAAGCGGATTGGTTGGTTCTTGTCACATGACATGCGGTGCGCTTGCAGAATTCTTAAAAAGTTTAGCTTTTTTTTTTTTATCCCGCTCCGCCTGGAAATAACGGCCGCATTGCTTCTAATATGAGTGCGCTTGGCGCGCGCCTAAATTTGAAATAACGAACTTGAGCGCGCAAAAGACGCAATATGTGAACGGCCTCTTGACGAGCTACCGCCAATCAGGCCACGAGCTGCTGGTAGCTCGCGAGCGACGTGTCAGAGACCCTGCTACAGCTCCGCTTTGAAGGCTACGACTCGATACTTTTTTGCTACTTTGTAATAACTTTCTGTGGCCAGCATTTCAGGAAATTAACGAGGGTAAAACCTTTTTAAGACCTGACTAAATTAAATTTAAGACCTCGGCTGAAAATCTGGCCATTTTTAAGACGTTTTAAGGCCTTAAAATTAAAGTTCAGAATTTTAGACTTTTTAAGACTTTTTAAGACCCCGCGGGAACCCTGTTTGTTATCCTGTAAATCAGAATATACTGTCAATAGCTTTAAAAAATTTATATTTTCGCCATGTTTTTTGGAATAAAATGTTTTAGTATATATAATATATTTACAAATCCCTCTGTAAATGTCTTCATGATATAACTAGGTACAAGACTGGAAGGTTTGGTGTATATCGGTGCTGCTGAAGTGGAGATTTCGGACTTGAAGAATGAGAGAAAGTCATTTTGAGAAACGGGCTTTAAAGATTTATCATCGGCCAATGAGATTGCGCATTCAGCCCCTTTTACTTTCACGATTGGTTGCTGATAAAAAGGAAATGACCATATTTGGATCCGACAGCATTGTACAGGAGAGAGAGAGCTTTCTACGGTGTGTGTGAATGACAGGGTGCAGACAGAAATCGTGGAGCAGCGGATGATTTATAACGCCAACTTTTGTTGAATTTATGATAAATCTACAGACGCAAACAGACAAAGTTAGTAAAATAAAGACCTAAATGTGTGTTTCAGACTTTTTTTCACCACAAGTCTAAAAGAAGGACATTATTGAAGACAAATATCCCGCCTTAACACATTAAGAACAATTCGAAATGAATATGCTGCACAATATAACGAAGTGAAATCAATATTGCGATATGGCTTCATGTGATACATAATTAATTAGATAAATATATGTGCTGATTGAGATATTAGTATTATATTAATATTTGAATATGTTTCCCTAGTGAAAAAAAACCTAGGCTATACCAAAACGTATTAATACATTTAATTCATACTAAGCATACTACAAATCCATTGGCATATTTACTGACATATCGCTCGAGACTTACTGATATTAATAATATAATTAAACTTTATTTTAAGTACTTCTTTATTGCACATTTCTATAAAAAAATAAGCCTAAAATGTGTTTTAATATCACTAATAGTGAAGGAAAGTCTTTAAACACATGAAATTTAAAGTGTACTCGCATTTTAGCAAGCATATGTTTAGTTGGACCAAATAACTAAAGTGCATTAAGTACTAAATGAGTTGTTTAAATAAACTTTAAATATACAAATGTAATATACCAAAAGTACAATTGCAGGGTATTTATATTAAGTACAAATATGTAAATGTATTTGAAGTAAACTTAGCAGAAAATAAATGTATTTCAAATACATTTTGGTATATTTATTTTTCACTAGGGTTTTAATTTAATATTTTTCATTTCAGTTTATAAAAAGAAAAAAATGTCTAAAGAGTTTACATTTTTTTTCTGTTTTTGTTATTTTAGTGCATCAAGTTAAACTAAACGACAATGAGACATGTTGCATACAAGTATTTGATTTGATTTCAAGTGACGAAATGGATTTTAGTTTCAGTTCCCTATAATAACCCTGCTCTCAGATCGTTTTTTTCTTGAACCAAATAAAGTGAAATATTTCAGAAAAACACTTTATATGTGGTTATTTTCTTTCACTTGCACACACAGTTTCATGCATTCTCACTAGAGATAAAAGAATGTTTAAAGGTTTGTTCAGCTCAACCCGCGTCCGAGCTGCGCTTCTCCTCATGATCTGATCCGAGTCTCACCGTTTTGCTCTGAGTTTTGACCCTAGGAGGAGTTTTTGGTTTTGACCAAGCCCTTCAGCACCAATCCCCTGTAGAACTCCTGGAGGTACGTGTACACGCACTTCCAGTCCGGCTCCCGCATCCGCACCATATCCTCCACATCCAAAAGCTGCGGACAGTCGGCCAGCTTCCTACTCTCACGGAGACCGGGCCACAGAGGAGGAAAAGAGGATCGAGAAAGGCCGAGGAAACAACAGGTGGAGTGGGAAACACGAAGGCCAGTGAGGGGAGAGAAATGACACACACAAGACAAAAATCAAAAAAGCCCACATTAAACTCTGACAGTGTTCTCATGCACAACAATCACAACAAATACATGTGCAAAAGACAAACAACATCAAATAGACCAACAACAATGCATCCATTTGGTGATCTCATTCTGCAAAACAAATGTGCCTGTGAACGAGAACATACAGTATGGGGACAATAACAGCAATGCATTGAGTGACTGCTACACACGTGTAACCCTTCAGCTCCAGACGAAGCGGGTTTGCCTGTAAAACAGCCTGTTGAGTGTGTGTAGCAGCTCAGTGTTGGGCTCATGCAGACTGCACTCTTTAAAGGCACACATCTGTCACTGCTGGTCAGATATCACTACCATCACAGATATTACACAGACTTAAAGGTGCAGCAGGCCATTTCTGAGAAACACCGTTGATAATTGAATTCGACACCCAAACAAAACACACCTTTCATTGCTCCGCCCACAACAATAAGTAAGGGATAATGTATTACACTATTTTTTTTCCAGCGCACACACACACATTTGTTTTGCTATACTTGTGAGGAGTCCCCATAGGCATAATGGTTTTTATACTGTAAAAACTGTATATTCTATCCCCTTACACTGCCCATCACACACACACACACACACACACACACACACACACACACACACACACACACACCTTACACTGCCCCTATCCCTAAACCTGCCCATCACACACACACACACACACACACACACCTTACACTGCCCCTATCCCTAAACCTGCCCATCACACACACACACACCTTACACTGCCCCTATCCCTAAACCTGCCCATCACACACACACACACACACACACCTTACACTGCCCCTATCCCTAAACCTGCCCATCACACACACACACACACCTTACACTGCCCCTATCCCTAAACCTGCCCATCACACACACACACCTTACACTGCCCCTATCCCTAAACCTGCCCATCACACACACACACACCTTACACTGCCCCTATCCCTAAACCTGCCCATCACACACACACACACACACACACACACACACACACACACACACACACACACACACCTTACACTGCCCCTATCCCTAACCTGCCCATCACACACACACACACACACACACACACACACACACACACACACACACACACACACACACACACCTTACACTGCCCCTATCCCTAAACCTGCCCATCACACACACACACACACCTTACACTGCCCCTATCCCTAAACCTGCCCATCACACACACACACACACCTTACACTGCCCCTATCCCTAAACCTGCCCATCACACACACACACCTTACACTGCCCCTATCCCTAAACCTGCCCATCACACACACACACACCCTTACACTGCCCCTATCCCTAAACCTGCCCATCACACACACACACCTTACACTGCCCCTATCCCTAAACCTGGCCATCACACACACACACACACACACACACACACCTTACACTGCCCCTATCCCTAAACCTGGCCATCACACACACACACACACCACACACACACCTTACACTGCCCCTATCCCTAAACCTGCCCATCACACACACACACACACACACAATCCCTAAACCTGCCATCACAGGAAACATTCTGTATTTTTTACTTTTTAATAAAACATTGTTTTTTAAGTTTTTAAGCTATTGGAATTACGAGGACTCATGAAATGTCCTCATAAACCACGTTTAAGTTGTAATACCAGTGTAATACGCATGTTATTATACAAATTTGTGTCCTCATAAACACATAAACACACACACACACACACACACACACAATTGTTTGTTTGGGTGTTGATTTAAATTTTCAACAGTTTCTCAAAAATCGCTCACTGCACCTTTAAGGCGTTTTCAGACCTGAGGATTGTTTGCTTTGTTTTAAACAGGGACTTAAATTGTTACTAAATCGCATTTTCACTTTGGTTCGGTTTGCTTCACAAAGCAACATTTTAAATAAAGTGTAACAAAAAATGCTTATGCAAGTCATATGAGAGTAAAACTACGGCTGCACGATTTTTTTGGGAAAAAATCGAATTGAGATTTTCCTGATAAAAATTGCGACTGGTTTAAAATGCGATTTAATTTTTTTGCTGTTTCTTTGTAGGACTACTGTGATTATACATAAATATGGATATTAAATAATAATAACTACTATTTATATTGGGAAAATTACTAAATAAAAATAAAAAAATAAAAAAGTTAAATAAAAAAAACGGTAAAATTACAATACTAACAATCATGCATTTCCAATGAGAGTCTGTGAGGCGACATGTTGAGCTGCGTAAACGACAAGGCAACGACCAATGAGAATGAAGACAGCGGTAACAAGGTCTCATTATTTAACATTTGTTAACATTAACTATCAATGAGCAATACATGTGTTACAGTATTTATTAACGTTAGTTAAATAAACATCCAACTGTTCATTATAAGTTCATGTTAGCTCAGGTCCATTGCATAATATTAACAGACACAACTATTGATGTGAATAATGTATTAGCAAATGCTGCAATTAACAATTAACTAGGAATAATAAATGCTTTCTTTAATATTTGCATTGTTAGCAGAGGTGGACAGTAACAAAGTACATTAACTTGAGTACTGTACTTGAGTATTATTTTTTTCTGGAAACTTTAGACTATCTTCACTACTTTTGAAAGGCAAATATCGTACTTTTTACTCCACTACATTTCTGTCAAGGTCCTTGAGTAGAAAGTAGTAACGTCAGTCATTTTTGGTTGGAAATGAAAGTCGGGTTGACGTCAGAACATGATGTTGGTTTCTGACGTCAACCTGATTTTCATTTTCCAACCACAACACAACGTCTGTGCAACGTTGGAGATTAACCTCAATCTCCAATCAATTGGATTATGACATCTACCTGATTTTCATTTTCAACGTTGGATTTGGTCTTCTAAATGCGTATTTTGTCATTGTTTTGGAGCACACTGTGTACTTTGTCCACCTCTGATTGTTAGTTCATGTTAACTAAATTTGACCAAAAACAAACAAGACTCGCGTGTACAGCGACTGACTCCACCTTAGCAGTAATGACTCGCAAACTGAAGCAATTACAGATGGTGCCTTTAATGGTGACGACAGCCAGGGGTCGTGAGATAAACCAGTGCTCAGTCAGGTGACAGAAGATGACATGAGAAAGTGTCTAGTGGAATTACCTGGACACAGGTCAAAGGTCAAGAAAGGGGAAGCAGGTTAAGGCCTACTCTCGGGGAACCAAACAACACTGACTTTGAGTAACGCTCCTCCGTTAGCAGACGCTATCTGGATGTTTGTCGTTTAGAAAGGAGCTTATAATGCATGAATGTATGAGAAATGGAAAAGGAGCAGAGGAGAAAGGTAAACAATCATTTAAAATGCTAGTAATTAGGGTTTAGTTATTTAAGTGGACCTGACTAAAGGAAATGACAGCTATTAAAAGATGATTAATCTCAGAGGACTGGAGATGCAGATCGGATGAACTTGTTAATAGGTTTGGTTGTATTAAAACAGGCTCAGAAACAAAACAAAACAAAAATATAGTTATATAGTTACAATACCATTTAAAAGTTTGAGGTCAGTATGGTTTTTTTAAATACTTTTATTCAGCAAGGATGCATTAAATTGATCAAAAGTGACAGTAAAGACATTTATAAATGTTATAATCATCATATTAGAATGATTTCTGAAGGATCATGTGACAGTAACGGAGTAATGATGCTGAAAATTCAGCTTTGATCACAGGAATAAATTACACTTTACAATATATTACAACAGAAATCAGCTACTTTAAAGTGTAATAATATTTCACAATAATACTGTTTTTACTGTATTTTTTATCAAATAAATGCAGCCTTTTTGAGACTTGTTAAAAAAAATATATATATCTTTCAGTCTGCTTGCCTAAGTGTGTTTTTTGGAGTTTGACAATAATAGACACATGGGGAAATTCACTAAGAATCAATTGCACACGCTGTCTGCATAGTTTCAGAATCTGGCTCACTAAAGTAATTATGCAATCAGGTATTGCCACAAACACGCCTACAAATTGATTGCATGGCACAATAAAGTGCATTAGTTCCAGAAGTATTTATTCCATTAATTTCTCTCCAAAATCTGACAAAAACACAAAGGTACGAGCTCTAGTGAGGGAAAGAACTCCAAACAGCATAATCAAATAAAAAACAATGGTTTTACTAATTTAAAACTGTTGATTATATCTATAGAAACAATATATTTTAAGTTTATTGCAAAATATGCTTATAAATACAAATATTTAAGCAGTCTGTGTGGAGCTAAAGAGGTCTTTTGCTGATTTGTTTTCTGTAAACTGTAGTGGAATTGTCTGTGCATTATTATGGGTAATGTAGTTTAGCTGTTAAACCATTTTTAAAATAAGTTGAACTAATGCAGCTGATGGTTTAACAGCAGCAAATAACATCGATTAAATTAAAATTTCCCTATGGAGAAAATGAATGGAGATTTTACTTCTGGAACCCGACTGTTGTTCTCTATTGTCCAGCCGAGACTTTACTGTGACTGTTCAGCATCACTCCACCGCTGTGACATCCAGACACTTCAGCTCAAGATGCAGAATATATTGGCCTGGTTATAATGTCATTAAAACTATGTACACAAGCACTCCTTGCCCACAATAATCTGCTCACTACCAGCTCTCCATCTGTGGTCACAGCAACACATTAACTGCATCAGGCCAATGTTTCTGAAATGCCTTATTTGCATTGAAGGGAGTGAGCGTTTTCTATTTTATGTAACTTGTCAGTCAATCCATCAATTCATACGTGACCCTGGATCACAAAACTAGTCTCGAGTCGCACTGATATATCTGTGGCAATAGCCAACTATACATTGTAGGGGTCAAAATTATAGATTTTTCTTTTATGCCAAAAATCATTAGGATATTAAGTAAAGATCATGTTCCATGAAGATATTTTGTAAATTTTCTACCGTAAATATATAAAATGTTATTTTTTATGAGTGAATGCAGCACAATCGTGAACATAAATGCACAACTTTAAAGCAGATTTTCTCAATGTTTAGATTTTTTTGCACCCTCAGATTCCAGATTTTCAATAATTGTGTCTCAACCAAATATTGTCATATCCGAACAAACCACACATCAGTGGAAAGCTTATTTATTCAGCTTTCATATGATGTATAAATCTCAATTTTAAAAAATTGACTCATGTGACTGGTTTTGTGGTCAAGGTTCACATTTTATGAACCGTGCTATACAAACACAAGAACATACACCTGCTAAAGTTGGACTCTGACGGTCTGTGAATAATGTCAGAAGCTGCGATTGTTTAGTGAATTCTCCCCATTGTGCAAACATTCAGATCCCAAATTGAGTTGTATTCCTGCCTGGTTCTGATATGAGTGTATGGACTCACTCTGCTGTGCTGAAGGCCATCTCGAAGTTCTGCCTGCGGTTGCTGGGACTGAGGCTGGAGTAGTCGAAGGCCTCGGGAAAGAAGTTGTGCACCAGAGCACAGAACGCCATCCCGTCACTCCAGCTGGAGGAGAAGTTCTGGATGTCCACATTCTTCATGACGTGTAGGAGAGAGAGAAAACATAGCTAGTCAGAATGTACTCTACTATTGAAAAGTTTGGGGTTGGGGAGATTTTTAAATGTTTAAGGCCGTCAAAACAAGGCTGCATTTATTTGATCAAAAATACAGTTAAGACAGTATATTGTGCATTTCGTATAACTGTTTTCTATTGAATATATTGTAAAATCTAATTTATTCCTGTGATCAAAGCTGAATTTTCAGCATCATTACTCCAGTCTAGTGTTGTCAAAAGACCCGGTACTTCGGTACCATTTCGGTACTACAAAAATTAAATGGTTACGGTACCAGCTTTTCTTAAGTACCGGTGGTACCGAAGTATCGGGTTAATCCGGTTCTTGATGCGCTGTCCGAAAGGTGCACAGTTGCGTCCTCTTCATAAACACACGGCGACCGGCGGCGCTGCTAATGCGGTTTCTCTGAATCCACTTGTTGACAAGAAAGGAGGAAAGAGCCGTTCACATAGCGCGTTTTTTGCGCGTGCAAAATTCGTTTTCCAGGCGCGCCTCTGTTCATGGTTGCATAGCAACGACAGACGCAACGGGAAAGCAGGCGCTTGTGGAAATTAGAAAGCGGTGCAAACTGCGCTCTCCATGATGACGAGGAAGTATCATCAAATAATGAATTGATTTCTAGCCCTGCATTAGCTTTACTACTAGATATATTCATTGAGATGAGAAATAAAAAGCCGCCCTGTACAGCTATGATCAGCTGTTCGGCCGAGTTGTTACGGAATGGCCGCTGGTTTTTGTCACATGACCTGTTGAGATGCTTCTATTATAGACGAATCCGACGAGCGTTCTGTGTAGGCTGCCATCCTGTGGCGACGCCATTACTGAGCTGTTACCGGTATGTAAACAAACCTCCGTGATAACGCACCCTCGATGACAGCTACAGCCAGGCAGAATGACTTGTTGGGTTGATGATGTTAGACAGTGGCCTCCAGTCACAGATGAAGGTACAAACGATCTTACAGATTATTTATGAAAATAGTTTGGCAATAACTATGTTATCTAGGCTAACTAGCTAACGAAACTATAAAACGATCTGTCCATTTGGCATTAATAAATAAATGAATGACATCAAATAAACGAATTCCTGTTTTTCATTTGTGTCCATTATTTATCTCATTTTCACATTGCAAAAGGCAAGGGTAAGGTACAGCTAGAAAGTATACATAATATCGACAAATTAGTGTTTATAACATGGAAAGAGGTCAATATAACAGCAGAACAGTGTCACATAACGTTACATTTAGCTCAGGAAAGCCATTTAATGACCATAGCATGTTAATTGAATAGAAAAAAATAGCTAGAGAGGAGATTTTGCTGAGCACTATATTACATATTTATTATATTTATGTAACTCACAACGTTTACTCTTCCAAATTGAAATTTTACCGCCGCCATTGAAACAATTGATAACGGAACATGTTTTCCCACTCGACATTATAAAAGTTTACACGTTAGTGACAGTCGTAAATCACGGGCTGTTTATTCCAGTGGACGCAAGTTGCAACTAAACCAATAGGAGGCAATGGCGCAACGCTACCCAGCAACAGCTCAGTTTATGGCGCCCGCTTACTTCCGGTAGTTTCGCCGGATTCGTCTATAAGCCGCACGCCTACATTTGAAATAACGAATTTGCCCGCGCATAAAACGCGATATGTGAACGGCCCCTAAAGTGGTATCGTGTGCGGTTGTATCTAGTTTAAAAGGCCTTTTCAAATTAAATATGAACGCAGTTTTGGATTAAATAAAAGGACAGTCAAGTCAAATAAAACACGTTTTATCTCCCATTTAGTTTAGAAAGTGTGATGCATCTTTTCCAGGATTCTTTGTTGAATAAGAGTAAAAAAAAAAAAAAAATGTAAACTTTAATTATAAATGTCTTTACTGTCATCTTTTGATCTATTGAATGCATCCTTGCTGAATAAATGTATTAATTTCTTTAAAGAAATGACAAATACAGCACATCTTAAAGAAATAGTATGAATGAGAAATCATAAATGAGTAAATAATAATGTTGTTCCTCACACAAAGCTATGGTTTTACTTCAGAAGGCTTTATATATATATATCACACTAATGCACTATATTCCAAGTATTCCCAGTCCACGTTTCTAGGGCAGTTTTGTGCTGCTTTGTCATCTTTGGAGCTTGATACCCCCAGACCTCATTCACTCTTTAATGGTAAGCACACGTTAAATAATGGTGTTAAATGACAGAAAGTGCTTTGGAAAGACTTGAGGGTAAGCAAATGATGACCGGGTTTATCCTTCTCCTGTTACCTCATAGGAACGGGTCTTGGATCGGCACCAGTCCAGCAGCATCTGTTTGATGGAGTTTGCGTTGGGGACACCGAAGCTCGTGGAGCGCTGCACCTTGTTTACTTGAGTAATCGCTGAGTTGCTACAGGCAGAAAGAGAAATGTTGCTGAATATGTGGTACTTCAGTGAGCCTGAAAGTGTCTGAAACCCATGCGCTCACCCTCCAGAGCCTCCAGTGTTCTCAAGCTTCTCGATCATGGCCTTCCGAGCCTGCGCGGCAGATGTCTTGGGTAACGTCTGAGCCCTCGTCAGCTCTGATCTCTCCACCTGTCTGCGCTCAACAGCGGATGATCTACTCGAGCTACGAGACGTGTTGTCCTCACGGTCAAAAACACTGAAGGAAATGGAGAGAGAGAGAGAGAAGTATGACAAAAGACCCAAATTAATCTGTTTTCAAAAATGCTGAAGGATTTGTAGTCAGTGTGCAGCTTAATGTTTTAGTGGAGCCGCGTTTCCACCGCAGGAACTTTCCCCAGGAACTAGGAACTTTGGGCTGGTACTCGGTGTGTTTACACCGCAGGAATCAGGGTCTAAATGAGTTTCTGGGTAAATATTTTCCCCTCCGAAAGTCCCTGCTGGCGAGGTAGTACTTTTTCAAAGTTCAGGAACTTTCGGGGGCGGGACTTGTGCACTGAACATGCTGATTGGTTGTGTTCACGCCGCATTTTGATTGGATGACTCCACGCAGCATTCTATTTTAACCGCCATTTTAAAAAATCTATTGTGGTTCGTGGCTTCATGCAGTAAGAGTCGTCTGTCTGCAAAGATGGAATTAAATAAAAAATAATAAAACACACACAGCTGGACCGACGACGAGGTTCAGGCTTTATTAAGCGCATTTGTGGAAGAGGAAATATTCTGCGCGTTCGTCCCAGCTGTCTCACGGTCAATGTCCGCATCGTCTAAATTTATATCTAGCATAATGAGCTTTCTGAACACGCTTTAGTATCAGTGCTCGTCTCTTTTCTGCCGTTGTGTTAATTACCTCGTTAGTAAACCAATACATCACAAACAACTGCAGCACAGTTTAAATCTCCGCCATACTTATTCTAAATGTGGCGCTCAAAACTGATTACTGTCCGCCGCAGACTGGGAGGAGCAGTCGAGCGCAGTTATAATCTTCCCGGTACTTTAGACCGCGGTGTAAACGCAGAAAGCAACCGGTCTGGGGCAAAAAAAAATTCCTCCGGAAAAAAGTTCCTGGGACAAATTGTTCCGGGTAATTTCGGTGGAAACGCGATGATACATCATTCAGGATTCTTTGATGAATATAAAGTTCAACATTTATTTCAAATAGAAATCTTTTGTAATTATACATGTTTTTACTAGGGCTGGGCAAAAAAAATATTGATTTCTCGATTCTCATTTGGTGCGTTCAAGTCCTCCTGGGAAGTTCGTACACACGATTTGGGAAGTCGTGTTTACGACGGCCGGTGCGTTCAAGTCACTTTCGTAGGAGTAAACTTTCTCTACTTTCTCTTAATTAATTACACAAAAATACAGCGAGGTTCTTAAACTCTAGTTCTAGAAAATGAAGAACAAAGATTTGCATAAGGTTGGCTTTGTTTTTTTAATGTTTTTTGTTAATGTATGAAGCCACTGCAAACTTTATCGTTACATTGTTATTTTATAATGCTATCATATTCTGTGCAGGCAATTAGCTTACTGCGCTGTAAATAGAAAAGCCTGACAAGCTAAATACTGTGGTATTCCGTACTAGCTAAATACTGCTAAATAAATTACAAGCTAAATACTGTGGTATTCCGTACTAGCTAAATACTGCTAAATAAATTACAAGCTAAATACTGTGGTATTCCGTACTAGCTAAATACTGCTAAATAAATTACAAGCTAAATACTGTGGTATATATATAAATAAATATTGTGGTATTCTGCCATGTTTCTCAGTGACACGGCCACAACTCGTAAAGATCGGGGCTTAGAGAAAATCCAGAGTTTCCCACTGGTATTTACGACATTATGGTGGCGTTCAACTCGTAAATATGATCTATACGAGATTACTTGAAGGCACCAATTTTTACGAACAGATATCAATTCTTAAATCCCAAGAATCGATTAGTCATCCTGTTTGCAGTTGATGAATGAATGGAACATTTGTAGTGCGCATCCCATCCAATAAAGCGCAATAATCTTTGTGCTTTGTTACTATATGAAACAAAGTCACAGATTTCAAATTACGTCCATTTTGTTATGAAATTCAAAAACATAAATACCGCTTTGGCGTGAGATCGATGATCGCTCTGGCTCAGCTCAAGAGAAGCGGCAGTACGGAGCAAACATGATCTTCTCTTCCGCCTTAATAATACCAGTTACAGCGCGAAATAAACATGAATGAGCGTCTGAAAGTGTGTTAAAAGATAGAGTGCAACTTATCGAAATCTGTATCATGTCACATGGAATCGCTCAATCAGTGTTTCAACCGTGGAAAGACGTCAGTAAAGTAAACAATGTCATGTGACGTCACATTTACCTCAGAAAAACCATATCCAGTGACCCTAAATTCGTTAGTCAGCTAGAACTTTTTAATATGTTTAAGTTAAATTTTTTTAATTACGTTTTTATGACAGCCACCATTTAAATGTTTATATTTCAAATAAATAAAACTGTAATTTAAGTGTTTGTATACAAATCAGTTAATTTTTTCCTTCAATAATAGGCTAATGAACCCTAGTGGACTACAACTGACTCCCATAGTTTACAGCATTTGTTAAGAGATTTGTTTTCCTTGAGAACATTTGCCATGTATTGTACCTGATATCAAAAATAATCAATATCGAATCGGAATCGAAATCTAATAGCAAGCTTGTGAATCGAAATCAAATTGTAAAATTTGTGTCAGTTTTTAGTTTTTACTGTCACTTATTAATGCACCCTTCTTGATGAATAAAAGTATTAACTTTAGGGATATATCAGCCACCATATCGGTATCGAACAATATACAGTCATGGCCAAAATTGTTGGCACCCCTGGTAAATATGATCAAAACTGTCTGTAAAAAAATAAATCTGCATTGTTTATCCTTTTGATCTTTCATTCAAAAAATTGCCAAAATTCTTACCTTTCATTGAAGCAAGAGAATTGAAAGTGGGGCTAAATCACATTATGAAATAAATGTTTTTCTCCAAAACACGTTGGCCACAATTATTGGCACCCTTTTATTAAATACTTTTTGCAACCTCCTTTTGCCAAGATAACAGCTCTGAGTTTTCTCCTATAATGCCGGATGAGTTTGAAGAACACCTGACAAGAGATCAGAGACCATTCCTCCACACAGAATCTCTCCAGATCCTGCAGATTCCCAGATCCATGTTGGTGCTTCTTCTCTTCAGTTCAGCCCACTCATTTTCTATAGGGTTCAGGCCAGGGACTGGGATGGCCATTGCAGATCTTGGTTTTGTGCTCAGTGACCCATTTTTGTTTTGATTTTGATATTTGTTTTTGGATCACTGTCCTGTTGGAAGATCCAAACATGGCCCGTTATAAGATTTCTAGCCCCGGCTGTTAGGTTTCGATTTTTTATCTGTTGGTATTTGATCCAATCCATGATGCCATGTATCTGAACAAGATGTCCAGGACCTCTGGCAGAAAATTAGGCCCACAGCATTAAAGATACAGCAGAGTATTTCATTTTACACATGGGGTACTTTTTTATCCCTGTGTGCACCAAACCCATCTTAAGTGTTTGCTGCCAAAAAAGCTATTTTTTTGTTTCATCTGACCATAGAATCCGTCCCGTTTGAAGTGCCAGTCGTGTCCGGTACTTTTCAAACGTTCTATGGACAGAGGAACCAAAAAAATAGCTTTTTTGGCAGCAAACACTTAAGATGGGTTTGGTGCACACAGGGATAAAAAAGTACCCCATGTGTAAAATGAAATACTCTGCTGTATCTTTACTGCTGTGGGCCTAATTTTCTGCCAGAGGTCCTGGACATCTTGTTCAGATACATGGCATCATGGATTGGATCAAATACCAACAGATAAAAAATCGAAACCTAACAGCCGGGGCTAGAAATCTTATAACGGGCCATGTTTGGATCTTCCAACAGGACAGTGATCCAAAAACAAATATCAAAATCAAAACAAAAATGGGTCACTGAGCACAAAACCAAGATCTGCAATGGCCATCCCAGTCCCTGGCCTGAACCCTATAGAAAATGAGTGGGCTGAACTGAAGAGAAGAAGCACCAACATGGATCTGGGAATCTGAAGGATCTGGAGAGATTCTGTATGGAGGAATGGTCTCTGATCTCTTGTCAGGTGTTCTCCAAACTTATCAGGCATTATAGGAGAAGACTCAGAGCTGTTATCTTGGCAAAAGGAGGTTGCAAAAAGTATTTTATAAAAGGGTGCCAATAATTGTGGCCAACGTGTTTTGGAGAAAAACATTTATTTCATAATGTGATTTAGCCCCACTTTCAATTCTCTTGCTTCAATGAAAGGTTAGAATTTTGGCAATTTTTTGAATGAAAGATCAAAAGGATAAACAATGCAGATTTATTTTTTAAAGCGAGTTTTGATCATATTTACCAGGGGTGCCAACAATTTTGGCCATGACTGTATGTTCATTTTTAATGTTATAGATATCGGCCTAATAAGAAAATTTGACCGATATAATAAATCCGATAAATAATGGATTATTTTTAATCACTTGAAATATGATTGGAATCACTTCAAAAAAGGAAAATACTGTTCAGTGCAACATGTACAAGTCTGTCATATAAGCTACATCAAATTATAATTATAATTGTGTGCTTGGGACACGGCTTTTAATGGTGAGACTTTTGTTTTTGTGATCAGGCTCACAATAATTATACGAAAAATTTGGATTTAGATTTATCGGCTTTCAAATATAAAGAATAATCGGCATGAGCCAAAATCGGTGCATCCCTAATTAATAATTTTTTTAAAAATAACTCTTACTCTTATTAGTTATTAATGTATAAATAACTCTTATACATTTAAACGGTAGTGTACGTAGGATGCAATGTGATTTTATCTAATACCTGAATAATTATTTGATCATTATTTAAAAAATTAACTAACTGCATAATCGTGCACAATGGGGCCAAAAAAGAAAAGTAAATAAGGCACTCACCTCCCGACCTTCCTCGTGGACGTTGTGCTGGAGTAACTGTAGGATTTAGTTTGCACTGAGCCCTCTAAAACGAGAGAGAAGAGCGTTTGATACGGGTGTGGATAAAAATTTAGACTAAATACAGAATACAAAAAGAGTTCAATAAACTCACTGTCTGTCTTTTGAACATAGCTGGATTCCATGATAGTGCTGCGGGACGTCCTGCCGGTATCGTCTGCACACACAACCAATGACAGCGGGGTTTAAAAGATAATTGTGACCCAGGATCACAAAACCAGCAATATCCAACAATACATTGTATGGGTCAAAATTATCGATTTTTCTTTTATGCCAAAAATCATTAGGATATTAAGTAAAGATCATGATCCATGAAGATATTTAGTAAATTTCCTACCGTAAATATATAAAACATGTATTTTTGTGAGTGAATGCAACACAATCGTGAACATAAATGCACAACTTTAAAGGAGATTTTCTCAATGTTTCGATTTTTTTTGCTCCCTCAGATTCCAGATTTTCAATAGTTGTATCTCGACCAAATATTGTCCTATCCTAACAAACCACACATCAATGGAAAGCTTATTTATTCTGCTTTCATATGATGTATAAATCTCAATTTTAAAATTGTGACCGGTTTTGTGGTACAATTAGTATTCAGTCATTTCATCAGTTTAACTGCACTGACACTAAAACAAAATTTTAACTGAATTGAGCTGGATAATGACATTAACTTTTCAACAGTGGCTCAGTTATTGAACCAAATTGAGCTGAATGATGACACTATTGTCTTCTTTAGAGCTGCTTTACAGCTGAAATTTTATTTATTTCATAATTGATTAATTTTACAAAATTAGCAGTGTTATTTTCCTGTTTATTAATGTGAAGCTGCTTTGAAACAATATGTTCTGTATAAAGCACTATATAAAGAAATGTGACTTGACAGTGATAAACAAGTAAAATCTAATTTTACATGAACTCACTCCAAAAATAAAACATGATGTAAGACATATAGAAAAATATGTTTCTCAAACGTCATATTTTGTCTGTTTACAGTGTTTGTGAGTGCATGTTCATGTTTACAAAGACAATTCAGCCCTAAAAGTGTGTGAGAGAAGAGATATGAGAAAGAGACTAGCCTAATATATTTTAAAAAAATATTTTTGAGACAAATCAAACCAATAGATAAAAAAGTTGGCATAACATTGTTGATATCTGGGTAAATTGACCTGAAACACAATAGATGTTACACTGTACTCTTTTAGTTAATGGTCATATCTTACAAAAAATAATTTTAAACCTTTAGAGAAAACAATATGTGTATTTGATAAGTCTTAATCCTGTGTATTTTTGTACTTATTCCGTGTCATAACTGACCCAAATACAATTTTAAAGGTACACAAATATTTCACTATATTGCAGGAAATGTTTTAAGAGTGAAAGTTTTATTGAAGGGCTATTAAAAAGTGTGAAAAGATCTGCTGGTTTTCACTTCACAGCTCAATATAGGCGCTAGTGAAGCATTTACTAACCATTAGCTTTCTCCAGGTATTATATAAACCTTGTTTGATTCCTAGGGTCATGCGATTTTAAATTATGCCTGCTTTTGGAGCAAGAATCCAAGACTTGAACCCTGAACTTTAACAAGTACACTGAAGAGGGAAAATAAAAAGATCAGGAGGCCACTACATTACTGCTGTGGTACCTGAATGGGAAACCCGATTGGTGATCTGACTGGTGGTGGAGCCGTCTGTGGACCGCTCAATCTTCTTCATCACCACTTCACTGCTGTCTGCACCCCCCCGACCTTTCTGAGATCTGTCCACCCGCTGCGCTCTGAGCTCCTGCAGACGCACATCTCGCTCCTTCTCTCTCTGGTCTGAGGACACGCCGTCAGGATGATGATTGAAAGGAGGGAAGAAAAACATCAGTGAAGATAACATCAGTACTTTTCCAATGTGATCAATGCGCAGGACTATCTGACTAGGGAGTGCATTCAGGAAACCTGTTTGAAAACATTATTTTTGGTGACAGAAATCACACACTTCAGAAACTATCACTTTCATAGCACTCGTGTGAAAGTGCTAACATCTTAGATTAACACCACAGTAGGGTTGTGTGATATTTATTGTCTACGATATCGCAATAGTAGTTTTAACATTGTGCGAGCTTAACATGTTTTTCCCCAATGTCGGCACTATTGAAAATCATGATATTGATGTGATACCAAATGTGATGTTGATTTTATACAACAGTTTGATAAACTAATTTAAAGCTGCAGTCCGTAGTTTTTCCTCTTTGTCGCCATCTCTGTTCAAAATCTGCAATTGCAGTTATTCTGGGAATTATCGACTTCACGTGGGTTGTGCCTCAGCACGGCACAGCGCGGATGAATCTCAATTTTTCGAGGAGAACATGCGGCTGTCAGTCGACGCGCTGGTCTGGATACTGGCATTCGCAATCACAGATTCCACTTTTTGGAAGTATGACCAACATAGGAAATTTCACCGGGAAATGTTCTGAACAAGTAACATTCACTGTTCTGACCAACTAAGGGGAAAAAAAGCATTGCAGAAAATCGCGCTGATTAAATCTAACGATCGCTTCATATCACGTCAAACCGTGGAAATTATACTTTGTTCTCAAATTGTTCATGTTCACGACATCAGCATTGCGTGACTACGTTTAATGCCCTTCCATTATTTATCCTTGTTTTCGTATGGGCCGGCGTTGCTGTCTCTTTTTTTCTGTAGCCACTCCGAAGTCTGAAGTCTTTTGCATTTTGCAGCGGGTGAATCTCCAGTTGGTGATTGTCGTTTGAACCTTTCTGGATCCGCCATCAAACTGATAAGTTGAATTATATCAAGTGCTGTGAGAAAAGGCTATAAATCTCCACCTCCAACATCCTCACACTCACAGCCTACTAGCCGAGACTCTTCTTTATGTGTACAGATGTGACGTAATGATGCAAAGACATGCTTGAATTTCCCGCTGAAATCCACCAGCACCACTGGAATTAAAAATATTATTACAAGCTTACCGTTTTGAATCGAGCTAAATACTTTGGATAATTTTTAAATTAAAAAAAGTTACGGACTGCACCTTAATATTGCAGAGTTACATTTTAAAAAACAATAATATAAATATTTTATTTTGCTCCATTTCATCAAAGAAAAGAGTTCCAAGCCAAAGCCAAAGCACAACGGTTGTGCATGTCCGAGAAATAGACCGCAGGGTTTTAAACAAATCGGGTGAGCGAATAATTCAATGAACCATTCGCTTTGTTTCCGAATAAATCAACCATTTGAATTAATCGGTTGAAAGAATGACTCCCTCACACACTCATTAAGACAGTAACTTGCTGCCATTTTTAAAGATTCATCTCAAATACCATCATTTATTCAGGTGTAATTGCAGTGTAAATGCATTAATGTTACCTCTGAGCTGCATTTAACACTGTGTACACACACAATGCAGCTTCTGTGAAACCTATCACCACACAAAATATAAAAAGCTTTGGGACTCAGCTGTCAATGACAGGCCTAAACCAGTCAATGTACCAGCACAATAACCCACTAAGTATTCAGCAAAATATTGGCAAAGTATTCCAGAAAATATAGAAGATATAATATATCACACACCCCTACACTACAGATGAACATAGCACCATGTGTGTAAATTTGATCAAGCAAACACAAAGCAAGCAGAATTATATGATTACGAACTACATTCACTTTCATGCAGGGTCAAACAACATTAATACAGTGACAAAATCACACGTGGCACTTCAGTGAATAAAACGACATACCGTATCTGCAACTACAGACCAAATCTATAGCCAATGAAGCTCTAAATGACCTATCACTAAGACCCTGGGCATTAGCAAGAGGTCATAGGGCAAACACACACACACACAATCCAGAAACCCTACCCATTTCCTCCTGTGTGCATCCCAGCTTAGCCTCTGAGAGCAAAGAGAGAGAAACAGGGCTGAACCATAGGGAAGTAAAGACAACAGGCTGTCTCTACACTTTATGTGTTGAAATACACCCATCAGTATATAGAGAGAGAAAAGAAAGAGAACAAGAGATGTGTGCTGTACAATAAAACAAGTGTAGAGATAATCACCTCGCTTTTTCTTTCGCAGTTCTCTCATTGCAGTTCTGATCATTTTCCTTTCTTCAAAATCTTTGCAATCATCAAGCTGTAAAATCAAACGGGGGGAAAAGCAACCCAAACAAATTAATAATTATAAAGAATACTTCCATCATGATATGCATTTCAGAAAGATGTCTTTGTCACATAATGAATGTGAACTAATGAATCATGCACCACCAGGAACTTAAAACTTGAAAGTGTGCGCTAACTTGGATGGGTTGAATAAAGGGTACAGATTCTGAGTATGGGTTGCCATGCTTGGCCTTCACGTTATGTCATGTCACTTAAGAGATTTAAGTATTGGTCGGTTTTATTCAAAGCAAAGTGATTCTCAAAATATATTAATGAAGATCGCGGGTGAAAAAAAAAATCTTGATTTTTGGGCACATGTTGGGACAAAATAATTAAAGGTGCTCTAAGACTCAGTGGTTCCCAACCTTTTTTTGTCTGAGACCCTCTTTTTACCAAGCAAATATTTGAGGGCCCCCCTTCACATTTAATGCTATTATCGCTCTTGTAAGCTTGCAGCAAGGATGACAAAATATGTTGTTTTCAAACAAACGGTATGTTTACTATAACCAGATATGTTTATGCACAAATAATAGCCTATAATATTGAAAATACAATAACAAAAATATCAGTAGCCCCTTGTAATTTAAAAACGTAAGCCTAGGAGTAGTCTATAAATTGGCCCTATTTGAAATGCAATAACATTATTCACACTGGTGTGTAGGTAAAAAAAAGAAAGAATATAGGCTATTACTAAATGACTGCTGTCTGGGGCCTCAATACTTGCATGTTATTTGTGAGGCTTTATCAATGTGAGGCTTTATTTTTGACACTTTTGGCGCTATCTTTCGGAAGAACATTGTAGCCGGAACTACTTCTCTCTGTGTACATCTATGACGAGTCACGCAGGTCCTGGGCAGCGATCCGAACCAGTGTAAAATAGTCCCAGTGTAAACACTTATTATAGGCAGGGGTGCACATAACTTTTTCAGTGAGTTACTCAGGTGAGTACCAGGAGATGGTGTTTGGTACTCACCCCATATGTAGCGTGGCCACAGCTGTCAATCATGACGTCACATTCACATTTTTATAGCATAAAAATAACAAACTAAAACCAAACTTATTTAAAAAAAACCCCGAACACATAAATTTACATCAGCGTGAAAAAAACGGCCTAAAATGATAGAAAAAAAATGTATTTGAAGTGTTATTGTTCAGATATATTTATTTGTATAAATTAAATATAATTAATCCTTATTAAAGATATTAAAGAGCAGTGGATTTTCTCTTTTTATTTTGTTGTTTGATCAATATTAAGTGTACTACAGATGGCATAGGTTTATTACGCACTGTCACTTTAAGACCGAGTGTGCAGATCCAATTGCACGGATGCACTGTACATTCTGTAAAGACATAACCGACTGTGTTTACGTGAATACTCTCCAAAACGGAAATTTAGACATAATGTTGTGTGTATTTGTCCATTCAGAAGCGAAAGAGAGCTCAGTTCAGTCCTTGCGCGCAGCGCGCTTTAGCTGTAACTTATGTGCAGGGCTGCACGCTTCGGTAGAGCGCGCGCGTGTGTGTGTTCGCACAGAAAAACATACTGAATAAAGCTGTCTTTCGCGTCGTCACTCTTATTCAGATCTATCCATATGTCTGCCCTTCTCTTTCTCCCAGACGTTTAATTTTTTTTACGATTTATGAGATGCATTAAGTGCATGCCAACTCGTGTGCCGCTGGGTAGCGCATCTTCCACAAACGCAAATCAGTTCTGACTGGATCTCTTCCCCAATCGTCCCTCCCTAACATTTCCGTCTAGTTTGTATTTGTTGACGAAAATGTCAATACATTTTCGTCATAGTGCTTGTCATTTAAAACGGGTTTTTATTTAGTTATTGTCTCGTTTTCTGTAAAAAATTAAATGTACACTGCCTAGGTTGCATTTTGGCGACAGTACGCAAAGGCGCCTAGTAACACAAGTGGCATTACGCATTCCTGATTTTTGTCGCGCATGCGTACCTGCGTACCAGTTATGTGCACCCCTGATTATAGGAGTACCATAGTGGCTCAGGATAAGACAAAAACACTGATTGGAAAATAGATTCATGATGAACTCGCTCATTATATACATTTTTAACAGAAAAAAGTTAAGGACTTTTATTTAATGCTCATTGCTCAAAACTTTTCAAACTATGACGCGACCCCCCCACAGAGCTCGCTGAGGCCCCCTTGTGGGCCGCAACCCCCCTGTTGGGAACCGATTATCTAAGTGATGTTGGGTGACGTTACTTGTTGACGTTCGAAGAATTGTCAAACAAAACGGAGGCTAGCTAGACCCTCCCTCCTCCTCATCCGCGCACTAACCCCCCAAACCCCACCCCCAAATCCTTGTTGTCGGTTATTGGCTGGAACAGTTTGTCATGTTTCGTGGTGCGGCCGTGCGAGAAGCCCAGTTTGTTTTCGTGACCGTTTGTGGAGCCTGGGCTGTCTACAGAGACCGTGTTTGTTTACAGTGTGTTCAGTGTTCAGGGGACAGCTAGCGGATAGTGAGGAGATGTTTACTGTATGTGACAAAAAAAAATGTTTTGGCCTAAAAAACGCATGAGATCGCTTAGAGCACCTTTACGGGATTTAGATCATTAAGAGATTGTATATATACACACGTAAGATTGTATATAACTGGTATTTAAGTGTTCAAAAGGTCAGTGGGAGAAATAAAGTACCATTTTGTCCAGGATCTCCTCGTCCTCGATGTCCTGCAGCTTCTCTGAGGTCAGCTTCTCACTTTGTTCCTCTCTTTTGATGGAGGTCATCATGGATGAGCCATTAGGAAGCACCGGGACTACATGAGCCATCTCACTCACAGGTTCACCCACACGAGAAATGGGCTCCGTCTCCATCTGTGTGTGTGTGTGTGTGTGGAGGGATAGAAAGACAGCAACATGACACCTGTGTACATTATAAAGGTACACTGTCAAAAAATTACCATAATTTAAAACAAAACTGTACAAATGCTATGGTTAAAAACCTGTTAATTGGTTAATGGCAAGTTCCTCTATTCTACAAAACTGAAATGGTCTAATGGGAGATTTAATGATTTTTTTTTTTTTTACTGTGAAAGGCTGTAAAATTTACAGTGAAAAAAACATTTTGTGGAAAAGATTTCCAGATGAACAGATTCATCTTATGTACTTTTTTTTTTTTTTTTTTTTTACAGTTTTTTACCATTAAAGGTTTCAGACTACTTTTTTTCTCTTTTTTTTTACATTGAGAGTCAAGCTACTGTACAAGCTACTTATTTAAACAAGTTAAACCAGAGTAAATCTATACTTTTGACAAAGTACTGCAGTTAGTAAACAGAAGAAATGCATGAGGATTATGGTGACAACATTAAACAGCATTTGAACACCATGAAAACTAAATTTACTGATAATTTACCACTGATATTATATGATATAATATTTGTATCATTATTCTAAAAGATGTTGAGGAATAAGGTTATACATATAGCACAAATAACATCATTGAATATTTAAAAAGGCCCCTCGAGAATACTGATATTTTTCCATGGACTGAAATGTAAAAAATAAATAAAAATATAACGTAACAATTCACTGACTTTAGCCTCACCACACATGGTCTTTAGCTTAGGAAAGAACGCAAGTGTTCCTTTGGTTGTTTTTATGTTGTGATAACAGCAGTTACACTATTAACATTTTAATTAGAATTTAGTTTAGTTTTTTTTCAATTAGTTCAATTTCTTTTTGATTCTTTGTTTCAAATAAATGGCTTCCCTACTTATTTTGAAACAATTTTAAACTTTCAAATAAAATATTTTTTTTTATGTATTATAAAACCATGTATAACACTCAAAAATTGTCACTGCAATTGATGCATGATCATCACAAAATTCAAGTTGTAATGTGTTAAAATGCATTACACTGAAAATGGTCTTGAATATGAATAACTTTATAAAGGTCCTTGCACACGGAGTCCGAAATTTTCGCACGTTAAAAAAATAAATACGACCTCATGTTTTGTCAATCACGTTTACAACCTCCGAAACTTTCGTCCATCATAAAAAAATTCGGATCAGGTTTGATTTTCTATGTTTTTCACGACCGTAACAAGCACTTTAAAGTGTTTTGACAATTCAGAGCCACTGAATGACAAAAAAAAAAAAAAAAAACTCAGTGTGCAAGGACCTTAATGCTGACAGACAGACAGATGCCGATTAAGATCTGATACTATGACACTAAAAACACAGTGATGACATTTATAAATCTGAACAGCTATTCCCTAAAGTAGGTTATAATCGACAGCAACACAATTGACATCAGGATTTAACAACAGGGGCAATAAAAATACCCGTCCCAAAATAAACCTGGCCAAGAGAGCAGAGTGATGGAGAGATGGGCAAGAAAGAGCAGAGAGCGAGTGAAACCATTACGGCAGAAAGAGGAGATGGAAAAAGGGGCTGGTGGAGGGGAGGGAATGTTTCTGAATCTGATCTATGTCTACAGCTGTGTTTACACAAAAGCCGTGGAAGCTCGCTGACATTTAGACAGGAATGAGAGCTCAATGATTTCTGTGAATGTCCCTGAGAGCCTTAGCCTGCCGCTCTCATCCGTGTGTCACACTCGGTTCTTCACTGATCTCTCCTTTGCGAGTGCATGTCGGGCCGAGCCGGGCGGTTCGTAGCGGAGAGGGTTTGGAGCATTAGCACTTGAGAGAATGGAAAAATATGAAGGTGATTTGCTGGGATAAAGTGCGGTTGTTGTTACCGTTTCATATTAGAAATAAGGTTAAAGAAATATCTTTTTTGACAGATTTTATCCAGCTAATCATTATTTACAAAAATTTACTTTCTGTTATAATTATCACGAAACCACCTTGCATTTATTTTGATTAATATATTAATTAATTTACTCTTTGGTTTCACAGATTATCCTGATAAAGGTGAAAAATGCTTTTATTCAATTAATTAATTTATACCTTGACAATTTTATATTCATGAATGTAAGTTTACTAATCTGAAACCCACTTTTATGAGTTTGTAAGGCTGTATATACACAGTATTAGAGACTCTCTGAATAAGAAAGCGGTCAAAACTTAAAAAATCTGTGAGCTTTACAAAATATTTATTTGATATCTTATCTTTATACCTGAATGCACCTTTATTCTGATATTTCTGTTATTATCCACTTGTTTTCTTTTCTTTTTTATATAGTTACTTTTTTTGTATGTATTGTATGCATAATTTTTAATACTTGTATTTGTACAAAATGTATGTTGCTTAAATAAATAAATAAAAAGATTATCTAAAAATTATAAAAACAAAGATTTTTAAAATTAAAAAACGTGCAATGAAAAAAATAAAGGAAAATTAGATCGTGGTATGGGATGCTTGAGACAACAACTTTATGATCTGCATAAAGTTACGTCAAATCAGATTAATGCATTAAGGGTGTTAACTGTATTTAACGGCATTAGACTTATTTAATTAATCTCATAAGGTAATGCGCTAACTTTGGCAGCCTTAAAAAGAAAAAAACCCATTGCATCCACTCACAGTGAAGCGCATCATCCCACACCAAACACACACACAGACCTGCACCAGACACACAGAAATAGACTCGAACACTCACTGCAAATCTTGTGCCACAACAAGTTACCATCTTTTTACCTCTTACTAATCCCTGATTAGCAAGGCTTTGCTTCACACTAGCAAATTCACATGTTTTTTAGCCCACTTTTGACCAGCTAAAGCATATTCCAAAGCCTTCAAATCTAATGTTCACTTTAGCACATGCATGCAAAAATTAAATTACTACCGACTTTTTTCCTACCCACTGAACTAATTGTACTATACCTAAAGCGCAACTTGCCCTAAATCAAAAGATCCCTGGAAAATCTGCTCTGACTGAATCAAATCTCTTCCTGGAAGCAAACTCAAACACTAAGACTTTCAATTAATCAGACAGCAATGGGTCACATGATTCATTAGTTTTCAAATGAACTGTGCTAAGCCATAAAATCTATTTGAAGCATAACTTAATGCACACAAAATCAATTATTCATACTAGATGGGACTTTGGATGGGAAGTTTACACTCGTTTCCAATGAAGCCTTGTCTATTTTGAAAGGCACAGGCTTCAATGAAAGAAAATCTTAAGTATCTTAAAGTTTTAACTTGAACCCCTACATGTAGATAGTTTCCAATCCACATTATTCACCGTAAGTGCATATGACTTATAACACATAGTGGAAAAACAATGCTATAAAAACGTAAACCATCCAAATGATGACAGCAGACACATAAAGGAAAAAGTAGAAATAAGTAGAAATATGCAAAATACTACCTTTTCCAATTTGCAACAGATTAAAATATGCATCTTTGAGTCACAGGTCACCTACGGGATGAAATCTCAAATGTTAGGTGTCCTTGGTGGTTGCCAGTGCATTGCTATTAGTTCCCAAATCAACGGAGCCCATCCCAAGTGCTCTAGATATGGCTTAGTCTGTTTTCCGCTCACGTTATCTCAAAACGTATGAGCAGTAGTGATTCTTTGCCTCAGCAAGGTCTGGAAAATACACATACACACACTTATACTACCATGCTATTGCTCCGCGAGACACTGCCGGTTGGAGACGACACAGGCGACGCGTGATAAGGTCCATCTCTTGGTTCACTATAGCATCAGATAAATTGCTATTTGCTGGATCGACGTCTTGCTCTTCGCTCAGTTTCGGTTCAGGCAGTCCGAGGGCGTCACAAAGCGCCAATACTTGCCTTGCAAGCTTCTCTTGCAAGATCCTTAAACTTGCATTCTCCTGTTGTAAGGTGGCAATGGCCTCGACTACAGGCGCTGTTGCTTCCTCCAGACGTGCCTCGACACTACTGCCGAAAACCTTCAAATCGCGATGTATCTCTTGCACGGCTCGTTGAAGATTGAGTTCAAGCTCATAGAAATGCTCATCACTGGCTTTTCCGTCTTCATCTTTATCTCCCACCGTCTGTAATAAAAGGTCTCCGATCACGGCCTCTAGGCCCGACTCGGCACAATCCTGCGGGAGACTGACTTCATCGCCTAGATTTGGCGTTGGGTCCAAGCTGACGCCAGGCATGGTATGGTTAGTCGCGTCTCTATGTGCAAAAAATACTCTATAAAACTACCACAATTAGAGTCTATAAGACCAAATCGCCTTGTAATAGTAACAGACTACACATTATACACCTCACTTAGACCCACAGTTGAGGCAAATCCCAGCCCTTTATACCGCACGCCAAACCCCTATCAGCTGTCCAACACGTCAGCCAATGGCGAGCCTTGGAATTCTGTCGCCATGGCAGCTGGAGGCCCCGGAGCCCCTGCTAACTCAGGTGCCACAGTCATCTATTTATCAACAGTGGCCATTATTCCAGTAGGCAATCACCCATAAGCCCCTGGCTCTCTTTATTTAGAGCTCTTGTCCTTCACACCTTTCACTAGCTGAGAACAAAGTGCAGGGCGACGGTGAACAATGTGACCGCATGCACAGTGCAGCAAGTCCAAGGCACAAACGGTTTATTAGCTTTTTTATTAACATGTCTAAAAAAACTTAAATCTTAGGGTAGGGTTGCACCAGCCGTTTGTAAGTTCTTACTAACTACTAGCCAGTTTGTAAGTAACTCGGTCGCACCATTTGTTCTTAAGGCAGAACGTAGTTAGTAGGTCGTAAACTCTCCGTAAAGTGACGCGTAGTCGCATAATGACATTTTTACCCTCAATGATCCAATAGCAACTTTCAAATATGTGAGAAGAAGTTGTGTTGAAATGCTGGGAATTTCAGTCTATCCTCGATCCTAACTTCTACAGTAACCATTAAAATACGATACTACTTAGAATAACATAAGTATTTTAATATGCTAACAAGATTCAAACTGTATTTTTGAAATTAATATGGATTAATATTTATATACAGATACAAAAAAAATATAAGAAATTACATTATGAGTCGTTTTATTTGACATGTACAACATGGAGCGATATACACATAATGTTCTCTACGATAAAATGTAAAGGACTGTGTAAATATCAACATTATCATATACAAGTAAAGAATTGGTCTGTCGGGTAAAACAAGTTCATTGATGCAATTTTTAAATATTCCATAAGGCTTCCATAAATATTTATTTTATCCATAGTTGTAAAGCATGCACAGTAGAGCTGCACGATTCTGGTTAAATTGAGAAGCACAAAATGTTTTGTTTCAATAGAGATTCTCCCTCGATTCTGAACAGAAATAACATGTAATTTACTAAAGGTTCTGATTAAATGTTATTTGCTAGCAGTCAATTTAAAAAAAATTTAATAAAATATTTTAATTGAATGATTCAATGACTTCACTTGTTACATGACTGGATGCAACTGCGTTTTTGAACAATTCTCTTGAGTGAATGATTCGATGACAAATACATTTTTTAACAGTCACTTGTCGCCACCTACTGGTGTGTAACGATGTAGTCAATATAAAATCGTTATTTGAAGCACCAAGTGACTTTCTAAAGGTGATGTTAAAGGTTGTTCCCTATTGAAGACAGTGTTTATATCTAAACTCTTTTATTCCAGTACTTCTGTGAACTCATACAATGGAGGTTTACTTACTGTTATTCTTGTTGTGTATGCAGACCCTTTCACGCGAAGTGACTTACAATAATACTTTACTTTTATCAGTACACACATTCTTTGGCAATCGAATCCATGACCTTGGTATTGTTAGTGTTATTCTTTACCAGTTGAGCTACAGGTTTTAAAGTTACAATGAAACAAAGTACCAACAGATCGTTTTTTTGTATTGTGAGTGTGTCATACATCTGTGAGCAACATATACATATGTATATATATATATATATATATAATAAAAGTAAGGCTGTCATCGGTTGTTGACTGGATGAAGGCAGATCTGAATGAGCGTTTCCAGTCGAGTGTAAAAAATAAATAAAACATATTTCATGCCATCTTTAAGGTTGCTTTATCATAGGACTGAAACATTATGCAACATTTATGTGTACAGTGTAGACAGACTAATTTATTTTTGCTGGACACGTTGTCCCAACCAGGCATGATGCAATAAAATATGAAAAAACTTACAATAACATTGGCCATTTTGCCTAAAAAAAAAAATTACCATTTTGATGAGATATTTGGAAGTAAGCATCTATATTATAATTTAAAGAACAGACTTAATGCTGACGTGGTGAATTAGTCACTACTGTACATTAAAGAAAAAAACATTATACAAGCAATTAGTTGAAAGCGCTACTGTCCTGCTTCACGTTTCAGATTTCTGCTTTACTGTGCTTAGCTGTCAAAGTAACGTGCTTTAGCTGTCATTGGGAAACTTTGAGAAGCCAAAACCACCTCTGAACTTGTTGACCCAGATGAGAGATCATTCAATAGCATGACTGCATCTGCATATATTTGAGGCTCAGACGGCTATTCCAATCAGTTCAGTCTCATTCGAGCGACAATGCCTGACCCCCAGGCGCTCTGCTGCGACTTACTGACAGCCATGCAACTAAAAATATCATGCATAGTTTAAAACAGAGCATCTAAATATACCACTGCGAGCTGTAAAACAGTGCCAACAAAACAAACCTTGTGAAGAATTTCGGCATGCACAGCCGGAAGAAATGGCCATGCAGTATTCCTGCGGAAAGTTTTTTTTTTTTTTAAAGTCTGTTTTCCTTATAGACATAAATGTATACATTAAAAAAGTGACTTCCTTCTAAGAAAGGGCAGTGAAAAGTACAGGTTGGCATTGTGTGGTGGACATCCAGAAATAGTCAGTGGGACTGTGGTTAGCAGCAAGCTGAATAGCACAACTTACACAAACAGAGAGTATTTAAATATGTGTGTGTTCACTAGCACTGAACATGGCATCAATGCCGTTATTCCACTCTACAAATACTAGGGTAATAAAAAGGTGAAACTAATATATTATATAGACTCACTACATGCAAAGTGAGATATTTCAAGCCTTTATTTGTTATAATGTTGATGCTTATGGCTTACAGCTTATGAAACCCCAAATTCAAAATTAGAATACTGTGAAAAGGTGTTCATAAGCTGTAAGCCATAATCATCAAAATTATAACAAATAAAGGCTTGAAATATCTCACTTTGCGTGTAATGAGTCTATATAATATATTAGTTTCACCTTTTAAGTTGAATTACTGAAATAAATGAACTTTTGCACGATATTCAAATCTTTTGAGTTTCTGTATATGAATTTTATTTTGCTCTTGACAAAGTTAACTAATACAATGGACGACGTGTTGCATGATTGATTTAAATACTCTTCAAAAAATGCATATACCTCAAAAATAAAGGTGTCCACACCTATCACTGGTGTCTTGACTATTAGTATATAAAGTACATGAACTATAAAAAGTAGCTGAATAACACAAAGACCGGCTAGTCCAGTTACATTAATGTTGAAAGGCCTAATAAAACATTTAATAATGTAAAAAGACTAAATTTTGGTGTTTGCTTGATTTCTATTTCACTCACGTCTAGCTAACCCCACACACACCAAAATCTCCTCATATTGATAGGCTGTGAATTTGTCAGCTTGAGTGACATTTTTGCTCTCACTGAAAACTTCAGTCGGTTGGGACAGTTTTAGATGATTTTCTATATACAGGTACCACTTCTTTTTGGTTTTCACATCAAGTCTCTCCAAACCTTGCATCGGTGTTAAAAGGTTTGACCTACATCTAGTAAAACCTGTACCTACAGTATAATCACCTTCGAGGAAATGACTTTAAAAGGAACAGAGAAGCAAAGGGGAAACAATACCCATTTTACGACCACCCAAATGCATCCGTTACGATCAGTTGTTAACTTCAACAGTGTTAGACATTGTCTGTCATTGTACTTGTAATAAAGCTCAACCAAATCCTGTTCAGGTGAATCATGTTTGCTAGTACACAACATCGCAATCACATTCTACTCCTCAAATCAAACTCATATTTACCTCTGTAACGTTACTAGATTGTCGTATAGAAGTTTGCCGTCAAATCATGATCCCTGCTGTCTGTGTTTTCCCTCAAGGCTTTCTCTTTCTTCTCTGTCGCGTTCACACAGAGACATTAATCCCTCATTTGTGCGGAAAAGCCTCGACAACCTGCTAATGAACCGTTAGTGCTTATCCTTTAACGAGATTACCACACTGCCCCACATGCGTTAGAGACGCAAAGGGAATTACCAGCAAAAAAAGGATCTACTTATTTACTAGTTCTTATGTACTACAAATATTTTACCTTCAGTTACAACGTGTCCTAACTACACGCGACGCGATAAAAAGCGTCTTTTCCATGTTAATTAGAGTTTTTATCCTAACCAGCCGCGACGGCGATTCCATTTTCGAAACGATTTCAATTTTTCTGCGACGTCGCGCTGGAACAACAAACACAAAGTGTGGCAATGATAATCTCAGGCACTGTTTATGTGCTTTATTGAATGTTAAAAGCGTGTCATGTGACTTTGAATATCATTTGTGCTCCAGCTTTGCAGCTGTAAAAGCAACAGTGGAAAATTCACCTCAGATCTTGAAATTAAACAAATGGAAACAAGAACGTTCAAACTGTGAACAAACAAAGTGTATTCTTTGACAAAGATTGTTTTAGGCCTTGTCCACACGAACACGGGTATTTTTATAACCGTGACGTTTTTTACGCGGTTCGCCCGTTCGTCCACATGGAAACGCAATATCAGGTCACTGAAACCGAACATTTTTGAAAACCCCTGCCAGGGTGAGGATTTTCAGAAACGCCGGTTGCAGTGTTGTCGTGTAGACAGTAAAACCGGAGTTTTTGCCTTGCGACGTCAAAGTGTGCGCCGTTATCCGCTGTGTTTGTTATCTGTTATCTGTTAGATAACAGATAACGCCCTGTTAGATAACGCCGTTATCTGACGGCTTCTGATTGGTCAACGTGGCTTTACGGTTAGGGTTATATCGCCACCTGCTGGTGTGGAATGCTCTTGACGGCGCTTGATAGCGTGTTTTTGCATTTTCATGTAGACGGAGATTTTTTCAAAAACGCAGGAGGAAAAACTCCGGTTATAAAAATACCCGTGTCCGTGTGGACATGGCCTTAGTAACTCAGTAGCCTATGTATTTTAAAAAATGTTTAAATGGTGTAATATTTGTGAATTTGATTATGTAGCTACTAATCCATTTTCTTGCGAGTGTCGTCAAGATTACTCTCTGGTGCCGTGCACTCGCCGCGAGACTCCGCCCACACGCTGTTTTGATTGGCTGTTGGTTTTGATTGATTTCGACGCATCTCGCAGTCGCGTCGCGTCTAGTGTGCTTCATCAACCAATCAGAATGAAGCATTCAGTATAGCCCTGTAGTATAATTTATTATAACTTTCACTAGTGTGTTATTCAATATTACGTTTAAAGTTAATATATTTTAAATGTATTAAATTGCAACTTCATCATTACAAATGTGAAAACAAATATATACATGCATTGCATTAAAAGTTTAAATAAAAATTATAGTAAAGTATATTTTTGTTTACCATATATGCGTGTCAGTAAATTCAGTAGTAAACTTTACTAACTTTAACCAAGACAATAAGTACAATAAGTCGTAATTATGAAATTATATATAACAATGTACTTTAGTGTGTCAAAATCTTTCTAAAATTCAGCTAACTGCATGTAATATAAATTTAAACAATGATACATTTTAACATGCAATTAAGTGTCTGAACATACAAGGGCTGTTATCCTTAATTGGTCACAAATTTGCAGATGTCAGCCCTTTAAGTGTTTATTACACTCTGGCCTCTTAACCGGTTCTGAATTAGCTATTAGGGGAGACTGAAGAGGACTAACTCACAAAGGCCACACACACAGCCACACACACACACGCAGCCACACACACACAGCCACACACACAGCCACATACACACACATACAGCCACATACACACACAATTTTTGAAAGTGCTAAATGTGAGACTGAATCATAGTCACTCCCAAAATTGTCAAAATCAATGTCAAATATCAAATCAAACATTTTGTCATCTTGCAGCTGTGAACTACAAACAAACACTAACAGTTCAGCTTGTTTGGTGTCTGTGCTTTTTGAATAAAGTTATCTTAGTGATTTGAGACGTGTTGTGTGAGACAATTTAAAGTAAACCACTGTTGACAGAGGTGCTGTGTTTTGTTCATGCTTTTTACAAGCATTCTTTTACAGAGCGTGCTCTCTTTCATTGTTGCCATGTCTGCTTTTTATAAGCATAGTTTTTTATAAAGACGCTTATTTATGAGCAGTTATGTTGTTTTATGCTTTTTTAAAGAATACAGTCCCGTATTAGGTCTTATTCTGGTGAGGCAAGTCTCTTGTTTTGGTCTTATTTTTCTAGGGAGACCTGGCAACACTACTTAACGCAGCATTCAGGGTTTTTCTGTCATCCTTTGACTGTGCTACAGTATAAGATCATGCTATCATTCATTCAAGTCTAAATTAGTTAAAAAGTGTTAAATGAACAAAGAGTTGTGAGAAAATGGGGATGGCGTCAGATCCATGTGCATCTGATCTTAAAGTGACAGCAGCCTAATAAACCTGCTGTCTGTCATCAATGCTAATCAAAGAACAAAAGACATCACTGCTCTTGACTGAATCATTTTTGTAGCTTTAATAAGGATTCATCTATATTCAATTCATAATTAATGCAGAGAATAATGTGCGGTGTAAAACCTTAGTGTTGAACCCTGTTATATTAAAGGCACAGCTAAATGTGACATTTATTACAATGGGTTTATGTGAATATATTGTTTTAAGTAAACAAATTGAAAGTTGTTATATTTTTGAAAGCCTATTAAAATTGATAGCTTTCAATGATACTATAATGCAGGGGTCGGCAAGTAACTTTGGCCGCGGGCCAATATTTTTTTTATCCAGTAGATGGCGGGCCAGCTGCATGGAATAGGCCTATTCGTTACAGTGAAATCACAAAATATAATGCCCACAAACGTGTCCCTACTACTTGATATACAACCACTGATGAGCATAATCGGTTTTGATGAAGAAAAAAAAACGAGAGAAAAAAAAAACTATACAAATGCAGATTAGAACCCGGAAGCTTTTACACACTTGACAAAAGTTCTACCACTGGACCATTTAAGCACACGAGAAAATGCCGCGGATACATCTTATTAACGATAAATTAAACCCCATGTACTATTTAAATCGATTGTTGGACGTGTTATTGTACATCTGATTTAGCATTGTTTAACCAATGGACTGTACAACTTTTGAACTTTATTCCTGTTTTTAAATTATTATTTATTCGGGGACACAAGAGGTCTGCACAGGACTGTTTTTTTCCGTCCCGCTCCCACAAGGTTCAATTCAGCAACCGCTTAAAATACTTAAAAGTAAAAGCTTAAAAGTGTTCACCTGCTTTAAAAATTTAGATCTCGTTTTCAGAATCTCAAATCTCAAAAACAAGCCGTTTTTCATTTTTTTATTTTTTGTTTTAATTTGGGGGGGGGGGGGGGCGGGGGGGGGGGGGGGGGGGGGAACGATTGAACGAATGATACACGGCAGTGATGCGCGGGTCAATGTATAAACAACCCGCACTCGACCGACGTTTTCAACCCGCCCGCAACCAGCACCGCAAACAAAAGAAAGAAAATATTGTATCAGACCCGCTTCCTGGCCCGCAAATTGGCCCATATAGACGCAAAAAGGGGTGCGCATTTTTCTGAATGCTGTGTTTTGTAATAAAGGCTTGATTTATTCATTTATTTCGTTTCATTTTCTAAACAATTAAGATGCTGCATGTGTTTATCCAGTCTAATCGAAGAAGTGTGTGTCTCTCCTCCGAATTTCCCAACAAAAACCCCGCCCCCTCTCAGCAAATACATAAAACTCGCATTACTGAGCTATATGCGTTTAAAAGTAGCCTATTAATATGGCACAATGGCATTGCTCAGTTCAACGTTTTGGGAAATCGGGCATTTTGTCCCGCTTCAGCTCTTATTCAAAAGTTAATAACGCGCTCAACATTCAGGTAAATAAGGATTTCCCACTGTCATCTCTGCAGACTGAGCTCGTGCGTCATCCTCGCGCAGTTATTCAGCCAATAAAGTGTAGACCTATGTATTTCATAGAACATTATGTCTAGTAGCCTACTATATAAATTACAATGGTTTAATTGGCATCTTTATTTCAAACGACCCGACCGACCGCGACCCGAATATCATTAAAAATATTTTTGGATGACTCGTAACCGCGGGTGACCGCAGGCACTCGTCGCTCCTTTTGGATCATCCCGCGCATCACTGATTCACGGGGCCTATTTGTAAACCGTTATAGTAAAAAAAAAAAAAAAAAAAAACGGACTTCCAAAATAATCCGGCGGGCCAGAAAATATTGCTGGCGGGCCAGTTTTGGCCGCGGGCCGCCAGTTGCCGACCCCTGCTATAATGGTTAAATTTGAGGGGGGAAATCCATTTAATAGAGACATCAGTTTCAGTGATACAGGCCTTCATTCACAGCGCTTAGTAAAAAGATGCCATTAAACAAATATTTAGAATATATTTATGTTTTTTTTCTATTGTTTTTCTATTATTTTAGAGATTCAATGTGAAAGTACTACAATATAAAAAATATATGATACACTTTAAAGGAACACTCCACCGTTTGAAATAGGGCTTATTCACCGTCTTTCCTATAGAGAGCCTAAGTCCCTCCCCTTCCGGTGGACCACCATGGGACCTTATTTTGGAAAAATATTGTATGGTAGTCAATGTCGAGAGACAACCAATATTTTGATCTCGTTTGAATTGTGCCCTGAATTACACATATGATGTCTGTCAATTTAAAAGATACATTTTAAAGTCAAGAAAGTCGCAGTTTGATGTAAAACTGTTGAGATATAAGACTGTGAAAATACGTAATTACAAAGACTACAAACCCAAAAGGCGCACATGTGACGTCATACCTTTTCTCTAAATGAATGAAGCTAACTTTAGTGAAGCTAACGTCTGTCATTTTTTTCTATAGTCTTACGTTATAATCGTAGCGTTACGCCGTCATGCCGGAGTGTGTTGTACCAGACCGCACACACACGAGCAACGGTGACGTATAGTGCGAGACGAGAGATGTAGTTCATTGAGCGATTTCCACATAAAACTAAACGTTACTCTTCTGTTTTATGACAAACTGCGACTTTCTTGACTTTAATAATTATTGTTTAAATTGACAAACATCATATGTGTAATTCAGGGCACAGTTCGGACGGAATAAAAAGATAATTTGTCTCTCGCCATTGACTACCATACATATATTTTCAGAAATAAGGTCCCATGAGCCGGAAGCGGAGGGGCGGGACTTAGGCTCTCTATAGAGAATGGGCAACTACGTCACGACGCAAAGCATTCTGGGTAGCGGCGGCCATCTTTTAGGTCACGGCTGTTGTAACTCTAGGGCATTGCACACTGAGTCCGAAATGTTCGTATGCGTTTTTTCGTATTCGTGATTCGGTGGCTCTGAATTGTCAAAGCACCATCTAAACACCATTTAAACTGCTTGTTACGGATGCGAAAAACGCAGAAAATCGAACCCGTTTCGATGTTTTATGACGGACGAAAGTTTCGGAGGCAGTGTGCAAGCGTGATTGAATGGTTCTTTGACAATTCAAAGCCACCGAATAACGAATGCGAAAAAACGCATACGAACATTTGGCACAATAAATAATAGTGAGCAGGCAGCTGGTGGCGGTAATTCTTTGTTTGCCAAACGAGGTTGTGTAGAGAAGAAAAAGGTAAACAAACACCACATGGACCGTGCGAAGATAAAGCTCAAGGTTATCTACCAAGCGCTAGCAGCTAACGTTACTTGGACAAAATAAAGGCAATTAACGGGCTCGATCCGTACGAACACATAGTGGTTGACTGACCTGAACAAGCTACCGCAAACAACATTTCCTGACGTGTTTTCTTACCTTGTTTGTGGTGTGAGCGCATACACATTTGAGCAGTTCCGAAATTATAAATCTCTATAATTACTAATTTACTTACCATATTTACCTCAGCATTGCACTAAGTTCAAGTTGTTATTTATTGTACTTGTTATATTTACACTACATTGTTACTGTGCAGGTCCTGTTATAATTACTCATTTACTTACCATATTTACTTCAGCATTGCACTAAGTTCATGTTATGTGACACAAATAAAAAGATTTAGAATTGACAGTTTTCCATCATTTATTCCATCATTTATAATAATAATACATTTTATTTGTGATACATTTTGTAATACATTTTATTTAAAGACACCTTACAGATCAAAACAGTTAAAATACATTTCAAGGAGGCAATGCAATAAAAAAATAAAAAAACAAGACAATGTAAAGAATAAAAAAGAGAAAAAAAGAAGCAGTTAAACATGAAGCCATTTGAAGGTAAAGTTAGGTTATTAACACATAGTATGTAACATGCAGTTCATAAGGTTTATGGCATGTTTTATGATTACTTGCCAATTAGATACTTGAGGGTGTGCCTGTGTTTGTAGTGAGAAAATGTGTGTGCTCTAGCTTTCAGATTTGATGCTCTCTCAATGTCAATTTCAAAGCAGTCTACAATAACTGAAACACGACTGCCAAAAGCCTCAACAAACTGATGTGGCATGCTACCTTGCAAGCAATGTCGCTCAGGCCAGTGCACCAAAGGGCTAAGGTGTGTAAACATTGTAGCTATAGTGTCTCTGAACGTGGTGGAAACAGTCTTACGGTCTATGCAGAAGATGTGAGCAATGTGCTGGATTGGCAGATTCAGCCTCAGGCGCAACAGAGTTAAGACGAGCATCTGAAAAGGCGAAAGTTTTCGGACAGTCTGTGGCAGGCAAGGAAGAAGCTGCTGCAGCACGCCCATCAAAACATGGAAGCCCAGTGTAGTACTTTACCTTCACATCATCATCTTTAAAGAAATGCTCATCCATCTTCTGTTGGGAGAGCTCTTCCTTCAGTATCCTGTTCTCCTCCAGCAAGTGGTTAATTTCAGCACGCCTGTGGCTACAAAAACTGCATTCCTGCTGTTCTCTGTTATCCTCCGGTGCAGTCTCATCCACTTATAAACTCTGTGCAGCTTCATCTGGAGGTGCAGCTTCATCCACCTGTGACCTCTGTACAGCTTGCTGTCTCTTCGTCCTCCGGTTAAAACGCTGTGTGTGTGTGTGTGTGTTTTTTTTACTTCTGTGTGGCCAAGGTGTAATGACGGTAACGTTACCCAGTCGGGATGACACTCCAGCATTTCTGGTTTGCCTGATAAAACAAAACAGGATTTATTAGTCTGTGCTTGCAGTTGTCTGGATACCTGCTCATCCAAATAACTTCACACTCAAGTGTAAAGTTGATCGGATGAACGGTTACAGATACATAATGTAACAGTTACATACGTTATAGAGATTCCTTCCTTTATAGCTTAATTTTATAGCTATGCAGCCAGCTAACTTAGTTTTGCGAAGTTAGTACTCTTTCGTAATTGAAGTTAATGTTACGGTTGTTGTGTTGTTACTAGTTTTAACTAAATTTGCACAACTAAGTTAGCTGGCTGCATATTAACTATAAAATTAAACTCAACTAAGCTAAACTAGTTACAGCCTTTACAGCCCTACCTTGTACGGTTGTTTGGGTTGCAACTAGTTTAACTAGCTAACTTTGCACAACCGAGTGCTGGCTGCATAACGTTAGCTACAACATTTTGAAACAAAAGTTTTTATGGGCAGCTAGCGGTAACCACATAACAGGTAAAGGTGTTGTAATGATAACTTACCTGTGTGAAAATGCCGTGAACACACGAACATGTGTCGGGAAATGTTGCTGAAGGTGATGTTTGTCCGTCTTACAGTAGCTCTGCGACTTGATTTCCATTGTTTTTTTTCCACGCCGATCGTGAGAACGATTTATGACAGTGTAATGCAATATGTGTTCACCATTCTGTCGTTTTTCTGAACTGAATTAGCCTAACTTACTTCTAAAATATACCAATATACTACCGCAAATACTAATATTACCGCCACTCTACGTTTCTCCCATAACCTCCGTGACCTAAAGTCCCACAATGCCTTGCGCTACTGTGATCCGCCGACGTCACGATCCCGCGCTCTATATTTAGATAGGTGGGCAAATGCATTTTTGTCTCAGTGCATGCATTGTTTTAGTTTGGCAGGGTCGCTGCTAGCTTAGCTTAGCATAATGAATGGAATCCTTTGTTGCCAGCTAGCATGTCCTGAGTAAAAATCTCCAGAGATATCTCGGCGCCCAAGTAGCAGTGCTTCGCCTGTGCTTCACCCTAATATAGTCCCAAGTCAATATCTGCCTAGGAAATCGCCTAGTCTTAATCTGCATGGCTATTTGTACTCGTTGTGAATACGCAGGCTAAGTAATTAGGTGTTTTTTTTTTGGGGGGGATCACTTTTACTCAGGACATGCTAGGTGGCAACAAAGGATTCCATTCATTATGCTAAGCTAAGCTAGCGGGCGGCCCTGCCAAACTAAAACAATGCATGCACTGAGACAAAAATGCATTTGCGCACCCATCTAAATGTAGGAAAGACGGGTGAATAAGCCCCATTTCAAAAAACGGTGGAGTGTTCCTTTAATGTTAGGTGCAATTAAATACAAAATGTGCAATTATTTACTTTTTTTTATTGACATGCATGAATTTTATATATAGGGTCGATTTGAAATTATGATTTTATGCCAACTTAATTATGTGAAAGTGTGCATGACATTCACTGTTCGTGGGAAAGAAACCCTACAATGAACAGAGGAAACAACATCTTTGGTCCTGGAGGCACTTCCTTTCTGAAGCTTTTGTGAATTGTTTACGTTTGTCAACTGTTTCATTAGTGAGTGATGAGATGATTTAAAGTGTCATATTTACACTGAGACAGTGTAATTCAGATGTGACGAGTGTCTATCAGGGAATAAATCAGATCCTATAGAAACACTACACTGGAAATCAGTTCCATGTGAGCATAGCAAAGCGCTATTACTCATTTAATGTGCAAAGACGACGCTTGCGTAAAGGCTATAAGTGCACAGCAGCAAAAAAAGAGAAGATGTATAATTCATATTAAAATACTGCCTACCGGTAATATTAAAAGTGGACCTCAGGGCAAATGGCGAGTAGAGGTTTTCAATGTCTCATCTGCATGCAAATACAGTTTTGTTTTGTGTGAAATACCTTAACAGAGGATCCAGATGAGAGACTTGAGCTGGTAACTTTGAACGGTGTCGCTCTTAAACCAAGAGTCAGCTCTGAGAGAACAAGGGAAAACAGCAAAATGAGAACATGGTTACAAGATTTAGATGAGACTGAGCTTCTTAAGAACGTCTAATGATGGTGTACGGTTTAAAAACATCATGCCACCCCAAGAAATATTTACACAGCACTGTTTAGATGTTAAATAGAGCTTCGGTCAGAGTGGATGGAGCCTTTAGTCTGTTATATAAGCTGCCACAATGGCACCACATAGGGCTCATAAATTAGCATTGCCACATTACTGCTAATGTAAACACTGCTCAGCGCCCTCTGCGTTCTCTGGCTGTGTTCGGCATGGGATATAAGGACACTGCTTACTGCTTAACTGCTGAACAGTTTTGTTACTGGGAATAAAACAACAAACATCCTGACACTTATTTTATTTCGGCTAGTTTGAAGGGAAAAAAATAATCTCTCAAAATTACAAGGACTTCAACAAAAATTCAAAATGAAAACGAAAAATATAAAAACAAAAGCTAAAACTCAACTATTGATAAAAATAATGGTAACGTCCAATCATCATCTTAGGAAAGGAAATGTCTGAATTTGTATCCAATTGTGTATGATATGGTCTTGCCAGTCATATCAAAAAAAATATTATGCATGCCAATAAAGGGATGTTAATTAAAGCAATTGTGGTTGATATCACATGAAATTGAGTGTCGCGTTAGTCGCATTGCTTTGTGGGATCCAGTCTCACTCCATGCGTTCTGGTTGCATACTGCACATTTTGACAAACATATAGTAGGTCACGTGGGTATTTCATGCATACTAAATTCCAGAAGCCTTTTTGACCAATGCATTTCCATGAATTTTCAAATGGTTTATGATTTTAAAAAGCATTTCCATTTGTTGGTCTCAAAGTACAGCATGGAATTAAAATCAGCATATTAGAATGATTTTTGAAGGATCATGTGACACTGAAGACTGGAATAATGACGCTTTGCATCAAATAAATGAAGCTTTGGTGAGACCAAGAGACTAGTTCTTTCTAAAACATTTTTTAAACAATGGTATCAAACCCAAACTTTTGAATGTGTGTTTGTACAATACACATGTTCAAAAGTCTCCAAATGTCTTGATTTGTCCAATCTAATAAAGTAAACGGTGGTGTTGTTTTTTCATTGAAACCGTCATGTTTTATCCCAAGAGATCTGGTTTTCGTCTATAAATTCCCAATAAAAACCTCTTTGGCCAAGAACACACTGCTGATGAAATCAAAGAGTGGACATTGTTCTTAAATAAAGCTGTCTGCTCGGTTTTTACGGTGTCTTCCATCAGTTAGGCTAGCGAAAGATTACACAACATGTCAGTGTCCTTATGTGGTTCAGTGAGATGGTAAACACTCTTTTACTGCAGGTCTATAGCGTTAAATATCCTGAGGCTTTCAAGTGCCTGCGAGACCTTTCAGAGGCAAGGATGAGCAAAGCACTTCCAAAAAAGGAAGATCTGACAAGAGCTGTGGCACTATGACAAATAAGGTCTGTTGATGATACGGAGAAGAGACAGACAGAGAGAGAGAGAAACAGAGAGAGAGATATGATAAAATGAGAAGAACAGTTATTGTGTTTATGCATCAGGCGAAAGAGAGTGAACTGCAATGTGAATTATGATTATATGACAGGGGTCCTTAGGCACACATACTAATAATATAACGGTTATTTTATATCATTGTGATGGTATATATGGCATAGCTATGTATAGTACCACACACAGACACACACACACACGGATATTGGTGGCGGTTGAGAAGATTCTACGTAGCCAGAAAAAGCGTTACATATAAATGTAATGAATTATATAACTAAAAATGGTTGAAAATCCAGCAAGCGTACGAAATAACCATGTAGTAATGTCTACTTTTGGATAATCCAGTGAATTAGATGCTTTACATCTAGATGCTCTTTGGATAATTTCCCTTTTTAATTTTTTGCTACATAACAAAATATGATACAAATTATATTTCTAACATATTAAGTCTTAATATTATTAAGTCTGAAAACAGCTTCACATTATGCAATTCAAGTTAAAAACTCAAAACAGTGAAATTAATATTGCTCACATGACCCACTTTCAGTGCATAAAGAGATCCGCTTCAATCCATGTGAAAATAAAGACGAATGTGCAATTCATGGTAACACTTTACAATAAGGCATCATTTGTTAGTATTAGTAAAAACTACATTAGTTAATATGAACACTGAATAATCCTTCGACAGCATTCATTAATCTTAGTTCATGTTAATCTCAACACTTACTAATACATCCATAAGGTAAAATGGTGTACTGTTGTTAACATTAATGCACTGAGAAAATAATATGAATGTGAACCTTATTATTAACTAATATTAGCAAAGGTTAATCAATGCTGTAAAAATGTATTGCTAATTAGCTCCAAAGTTGCAACTTTAACTTTGAATATTCGCATAAAAACATTTGCGAATAAAGCACTGTTTCCATTCAGTGAGTCGAAGAGAACAAAACAGTCACTTCCTGATAAACTGCTGCCAAATACTGTATCACTAGAGAAATGAAAGTTGCTGCAGTAATTACACCGAACCACTTTGACGACAGACTTTGGCTCGGGGCATTTCAGAACGACCAAAACAACATTTCAGAGGCTGAGAAACAAGATCGGTCAAGCTGGTTAGGTCCTGTTATCGTGCAAAGTCACATGACTTTTTTTTAAGTTTCCATCATAGTTTATGCACATGTAGGCTATTCTGATACTATAGGACACAAAATTACACACAAATTTCTAAAAATGCATGCACATCTTGCCGTTTCCATCCAGTTTTTTTAATGTATCCAAAAATATGAATAAAGATAGGTGTATGGAAACATGGCCATTGTTCGTTCATGTTAGTTAATGCACTAACTACTGTTAACAAATGAGACCTTTTTGTAAAAGAGTTTCCCAATTCATAAATTGGGAAATTACTGAAAAACATTTACTTCTTGTCAACTGAACCAGCAGCAGTGCACGCTCTCGACCTCCAAACACTTGGAAGTTAGAATAAACCATTCTGGGCAGTCCTTAGAAAAGGTCAAATCTTAAAATTCACAGTAGCCTATCATCAAGGACACTTCAGAAGAAAAAAACCCCCACAAAAATAACTGAAGAAGCTACAGAGTTGAGAACACTAATATTGCAACATGGAAAATATTTTGCTAGGATGAGACGAAGAAGCTTTAAAGGGGTGGTTGATTATGATTTCTCTTAGTCTTTTCTAACTTTAGTTAGTGTGTAATGTTGCTGTTTGAGCATAAACAACATCTGCAAAGTTACAACGCTCAAAGTTCAAAGGGAGATATTTGCTTTTAAAGAAATTATAGATTATCAAGACAAAATATGCTAATCAAAGACTAGAAGATAACTACACATAAACTACATAAATTCATCAACTAACCATTCAGAAATGTTGTCACTTCTTCTTGAGTCTCTCCATCATTGTCTGACTCCGGTTTGAACATAAAAGGCTAAACGTTTTTGAAATTTTCAGTGTGTGTCTGAGGTAAAAGGAGCTGTTGTAGCTCCGCCCCTTGTGCCGGGAGCAGCAGCTCATTTGCATTTAAAGGGACAGACACAAAACGAGGCGTTTTTGCTCACCCTCAAAAAGTGACAACTTTAACATGCGATATAAAAATATCTGTGGGGGTATTTTGAGCTAAAACTTCACACACACACTCTGAGGACATCAGAGATTTATTTTACATCTTGTGAAAAGGGCATTATACCTCTCCTTTAAGTTAAAATATGGTCTAATCGTCATACAAAGTTACTGTATGGCTTTATAGTTGTTAACCATTCACTTTCATTCATAAAGTAATAAATAGTAACCAATAAAGTGTAACCAAATGCTATGTTCCTCGGAAAAAGAAAAACACAGGTTTCAAATTATATGAGGGTGCATACTGTGTATAATGAGAGAATTTTCATTTTTTGGGGTACTATCCCTTTAACTACATTCATAAGTACACTAAAGTGACATCCAAGTGAAATTATTGAAATCCACTCCCACTTAAAAGTACCACAAGTTTCCACAAATATAGATTCTCTTAAAGTTTATATGCAAAGCCACTAAATAGGTTTACTCATACATCACTTGAATCATGGAGGAGGAATGTATCAAACTATTTCATTTTAGGGTGAAATTTCCAACATGGCTGCCAAACTGAGAATATGCACGGCTTGCACTCCAGCTCGTTCCATCAGCCCACTCGCCATTCCTCATAAAACATCTGTGAAATGCATAGCACTGTTGCTTTCCAAATAACCTGGATCGTCTTTTAGCCATTGCTAGCTTTCCATTTTCCAGCTGTCTAGGCCTGTGTGATTTAGGCAAAAAATCCATAATTCATAAGAATTAATAAGGAAACCAATCCTAATGTACCATAATATAAATGTCCATACAGAATTCCTATAAAAGCTAGATCTTTTGCAGCAAATACAGCAGGTCCCAACAGGACCATTATGATTAGCTAAATGTCTAAATGTCCCATAGGAATTTAAAGGGGGAATTTCCTCCTTTAACTCTATTAGCAATATGCTAATCAACACATCACAATTGATTATACATTAACCAATAGGGTTCAAAAACATTAAAAAAAATAGGGACTGGCTCTGTTTTGAATATTTTACACATTATTTTGTATGTCTGGACTAAGGAAATCAACCAACCAGAATTCGGTGAGCTTCCGCTTTAGAGATTGACAGTCTTAATGATTATAAAGGGAGACTTTATGTATATTACCTATTCACAATCTGAATGCAAGTTTAGTTTTTCATGCTGCTCAGTACACTGCAAAGTTTCTGGACTGACAACTGTATTTAAATGCACGATTGAATTGGAAACTGTGATTACTTGGTGATAATAGACGAGACAAAATAGGACATTTTCTAAAAGTACTAAAAGTTTTTCACTCTGGTACCAAAACTGGAACGGAGAACTAGGCCTGTCACAATAACTACTTTTTGTTGTGCGATATATTGTCCCAGAAATAATTGCGATAAACATAATATTGCCATTTTAAGACCTTTTTATGCCACCGAATATATAATCATAATATAACAGCATAATAATGCAAGTAGACCTACACACTTTAAAATGACAACAACCGATTAATTCTTTAGATCATGGAAAAAAAGTGTCAAAAAATGAAATATCCTAAATAAATAAAAACTTGAATAAATAGTAAAAAAAAAAAATCAAAAAAAAAAAAAATCAATTTTAAGATTTTCCCCTGTTTTTTTCTCTCTCTTTCTTTCTGCTAAAAACACAAACCCTGACATTCATTATCATGTAAACATATTTGTCACCAAAAATTATTGAAGTTATGTACACATATTGTGCGATAAGTCGATATATTGATTATTGCGACAGGCCTACAGAGAACCGTAAAATTGTACTGGTATTGGTAGCGACTACTAAAATTTGGTACTGTGACAACCCTGTAAGATTCATCATGAGATATGAACTTCACTATTGTGTATTGCAACATTTGGCACTGCTGATTTCAGAACCTCACTCCCATTAAATTAAAAGATAACAACTACTAAAGGAACGTTTAGTCACTGCTACGAGAAAAGTTAAGCCACCAAAACATAGTTGAGGACAAAACATGGTGGGTCCAAATATTTTGAAAGAGGTGCCATTTCAGTGAGAGAATGTATATGATTGAATATGAAACAATAACCTGTGCTGCTAGCCGCAAATGTACACAGAAATTCAATTAATATATATATTTATGTATATACTTTACCATTGAAAAGTTTGTCATCTGTAAGATTTTTCAATGTTTTGAAAAGAAGTATTTTCTGCTCACCAAGGCTGCATTTATTTGATCAAAAATACAGTACAAACAGTAATATTGTGAAATATTTTTACAATTTAAAAGAACTGTTTTCTAATTGAATGTAATTTATTCCAGTGATCAAAGCTGAATTTTCAGCATCATTACTCCAGTCTTCAGTGTCACATGATCCTTCAGAAATCATTATAATATGATGATCTGCTGCTCAAGAAACATTTATAATTATCAGTGTTGAAAACAGTTGTGCTGCTTCAGATTTATCAAAGAATTCTGAAAAAAAAGTAACGGTTTCCACAAAAATATGAAGTTCAAAAGAACAGTTTTATTTTAAATTTAATGCATCCTTGATTTAAAAAAAAATCTTCAAATATCTTTTTAAAAAAAACAACAGTAGTGTATATTTTTAAATGATATGTACTTTTATAAATTTACCCATCGGGTTGGGATTCGAAAATGTATTCCAATTCTGCTTATTGATTCATGTGCGCGCATTTTAAAGTGGTTTTAAACCTTTCAAGGGCAAGAAGATACGAAAGAGAACTCAATTGACCGTTTGCAAAGACCCGCCCCCCTTAGTTACTGTTGCTATGTCCGACAAGCTACGCCGCTCTCACACACACACACCATGTTCTCACGCAGTGAAAAACACATCACGGAGAGGAGACTGACAACACACTGACAGACAGGACAGACCAGCTTACTTTCGGTTACTTTTGATATTAAACATATTAAACAAAGTCTCACCTTTCAAATTTGGTCATTTTTTTAAAGAAATGTAAACATTAAATATCGTTTTGTGGCTCTTTAATGTGTCTGACAGATCGCTGTGTCGCCTCAGTTAAAGCCGCTCGTGAACCGATCATCTCTTCCTTCTAGTTCATTTATAGCGTCAAATAAACATGAATGAACATCAGAAGGAATGTTGTTTTAACCGCGGAAAGGCGTCAGCACACTCCGCTTCTCAAGTTCAAATCCTCCCATGTTAATCTACTAACTCTCCTGACTGCTTTGTCGGACAAAATGGCGGATGGCGAAGTATGATCGGTCAAATCACCTGTCAATCAAGCTCCCTGCGAAGGGTCAAATCAGAACTCGCTGGGCACAGAAAGCAGCTTCTAATACGGCCCGAAAATACTTACCTGAGTTTCTGTTGGTTATATGAACGTAAACAGTTGAGAAAGAAAACGCGTGTGTAAAATGAAAACTACAGTGTTATTATTATTTTATTTAAATTTCTATTTAAGTTTTATTTATTTGTGCTATTGATGCTAATTTGCTTATTTGTTCTTATTGTATTACTGACTGTATACTTGTCTTTAATAATGTTTGAAATTGATATTAGTTACTCTAGTTTAGAAGTTAGATATTCTTTAGACTGCTGATTTTTATATTCTTCATGTTATTCAGCTGCAACAGAATGTTTTGCAAAAAGACAGAATTAATAAGTTTGATATCTTTACCACATTGGAATCAAAACTGGACATCGATAAGAATCAGAATCGATAAGCAGAATCTGAATTGCTAAATTTCAAACGATACCCAACCATATTTAACCATTTGGCAAGAGTTTTTTTTTTTTACCAAAGTGAGATATATTCAAATCGATTTTTAGTTTATTCAAACCCGTCAATTCCCCCACTATTGTTTTGGACCCAAAACTCATAATTGTGTAGATTCGTGTTTGTTTTACGAATGGCATTTGATCAGTTGTTCAGAGAGTGTCATTATTTGCTTACCTGTTCTCTTTTGAGCAGCAGATGTGTTGATTCGAGGGGTCATGTTTCCAGCTGTAGAGGACGATGACAATGAAGAATGTGAAGCTGGGTTTCGTCCTTCTTTGATCTCAATGCTGAGGAAGGTCTTCATGTTGGACTCGGGTTCACCCCAGGTGTCGTGGGTCCCTGGAGACGCTTCTCCCTCAGGAGTCTGCACTTCTTCTAAACCGCTACACGCACGCCTGACACTTTCAGTGCGACCCTGTGAGCCGCCCACTGTGGCGTGTGATTGGTTGGAGGAAAGCTTGGGCTGGGCTAGCATATTCTCAGTGGCATTCCTGCCTTTCTCCAGGATGGAGGAAGAGCAGGACAGCGTGTCCCGGGATCTCTCTGCAGACACTGTGTTTGCAGAATGAGAAGAACTGTGGCCACTTCTAGGTATATTCGTTACAGGTTCTGCGAACTTGCGCATCCGGTCACGAACAGAGTTTGCACGGATGAAGGGACCCGAGGATGAGGCTTTGTTTTTAAAACCTGGAAAGAAATAACAAAAATTAGGTCCCATGTTATATACAGATTCTTTCACAACTATGTACTAACAATTAATCATTTGACACAATGCACTTATTGTGTACACACACGTTTGTACTTTTGTATTTAGAAAATACTTGCATGTAGTTCATTTCTATTGACCGTTCCCTTACACCTAAACAAACCCATACCACCATATATGTCCCGAACCGTACTCGTATCCCACATCAATAGCAGTGCAAGTGTTTTGCAATACAACATCAACATAATACGTACACTGAAACTAAGAAGTCACACCTTAGATTAGGGTCCAATTCTCACTATTAACTGCTTATTATGAGTTAGCAAGGCAGCTGTTGAGGTTAGGTATTCAGAGGATTAGGGGATGTAAAATATAGTCATGCAGAATCACATTCAAGTTTTTAAACTCTGAAAGGAATATGTTTGTTTTTTTAACTGCAAGAAGTTTTGACAGCAAGAGCTACAACATTTAAGTGGATAACAGATCTCAGATCATTTGAATTTGATGAGAAATGTTAATTATTAAAATCTTTGACATTTGATTGTAGATTTTGTCATCTTGGCAAATATGATCTCTTTTGAAACTCTAGAGGAGTCACATGATGTGACAATACGTTTATTTATTTTTTTCTGATAGAAGCAAGGAAATGAGAGAATAAAAGGGCTAGTTCAACCAAAAATTTGAATTCTGTCATCAACAACTAAAACACAAATGAAGATGTTTTTACTGTAACCAGCAAGATTTCTGTCCCTCCACTCAAAGTCCATGCAATTAAAACTTGACGTTGCAAAACACTTCATAAAGAAATGTATGTATATATATATACATATATATACTGTGTATATATATATATATAAATATATATATATATATATATAGATCGGTTTAATTTAAGTCTTCAGAAGAGACATAATCGTTTAATATGATGCACAGATTTAATTTAGGCTTTTTGTCATATACAATACAATACAAACTTTATTCTAAAGCACATTTTAAAATAACCATGTTGACCAAAGTGACATGAAACAGTTAATAGACCGGATACAACACCAGACAATTACAACAATTCCAAAGCCAAAGAATAAAAATGTGTTTTTAAAGTTGCAATTTAAAAACCGGAAGGCTGGGGGCCAATCTGATCCCATATAAACACTGATTAACGCACTCAAATATGCCTAACTATCCTTGACGGAAATTTCATTTTAGGTTAACCGTCCCTTTAATCAGAAGTCTTCACTTGCCATCCATTTAATTTCATTGTGCCAAGAAAAAAACAACTGTGATTGTAAGGTTATTAATTCCATCTCATTTGGGATTTTTCATCCCTGTGGGTCATGCAGGATGTTTTGGTTTCTTCAGAAGGGGGGAGGAGACAGGAAAGTCTGATTAAAGCATTACACCGGACCGGGCCCCTAAGACTGTGAATGTGGTAATGGCCCTATTAGGTCATAAGGAAGAGTAAAGATCAGTGGGATACGGCCCACTGACTGTGAGAGGATGACATCTCCATACTTTAAACAAAAGCAGAAGGACATCAACTTGCTGCTGCTGGGCAACTATACTGCCATCTATGCAATATATGCAAGTCGGATTTGAATAGAGAAAGTGAAATTATATAAATAATAAATCTATTACTAGGTAACCTTCAGCTGTAGTGTGTTTTTATGAGGGCATGCAGAACTGCTCACCTGTATCCTTGCCGTTAGAAAGAGAAGTCAAGAGATCGTCTCTACCTGATGTAACCTGAGGAAAAATCATTCAAAATCAACTTTTCGTAGCGTTACATGAAACATGGCACAAAATATATATAAATTAAAATAATTAAGCAGTAACAACTGTTTTCAACATTAATTAAAATTCAGAAATGCATCAAGCAGCAAATCTCAAAAAGGATGATGCTGAAGACTGGAGTAATGATGCTGAAAAATCAGCTTTGCAAACAGGAATAAAACTACATTTTACTATATGTTCAAAAAGAAAACGGTGATTTAAAATTATATTTTATATATTACAGTTTTGCTGTATTTATCATCAAATAAATGCAGCCTTGAGCAAAAGAGACTTTATTAAAAAAAGTTAATTATATTTTTGAACAGTATTGTATTTATAATATATTAGATTAGTAACAGTATGTTGTAGCACATTGCTACAGTATATGGCTGCTAAAGTGGTTATAAGCATATTACTCCGTATAATCTATAATCTGGTCTCTAGATATGACTCATATCAATGCAAGTATGAGAGATTTTTTCCTTGTTTTATTATCGGCCAGGCCAGAATTGTAATAATAGCACAACACACTCTTTAACAAGCAACAGAATATGAGGTATTTTGATTTTGAATAAATAATGATAAAAATCCAGTAACCCTAAAAGTGAGCAATAGTAATAGTGTTGGTTAGTGATTCTCTCTCAAATCACATCTGAATGTGATGACAGTGTTATGAGGAAGGTCTGAGCAATTAGTGGATGGATTACACTAACTGGACTATACTATAAAAAATGGTTCTTCAAACTTAAGTTATAAATGAAACCGATTACTGGGGTTTGTTTTATAGGAAAACACTATTTCAGTTTTTCTACTTCAAAATTTCATGTTTAATCCAATGGTTTACTTGCCATTTATTTGTACTTTTTGTAAAAACGTAAAATGGTTAAACCAATTGTCCGCGTTACAGTGTAATGAATAATTTAAAGTCCCCCTGTGGTGAAAATCAAGAAAATCAAGCCTTAAAACTGCAGAGAACCAAAGATAGTCTCAAAAACACGGTTTGAAATCGCTGGCGTTTCTGACGTCACAAACTAACTTTGCAACCAATCAGATCAACGTGTGATCATCAACCAGTGGATCTCGGAGTGAGTGAGTGAGTAGAGGCGGGGCTCATTTGCATATTCATAGAGCCGCGTATACTAAATGAGGCAATGATGTAGAGTTAAATTCAAGCTATTTTAAGGCATGAAGATTTATTTTTTCCAAGGAGAAACTTTTAAATATGTAATTTTGGTGATTAAAGATGAGTTTTAAGGGATACAATTATTGACTATAGTGGGACTATAAATACAGAGTAATAATAATTAACTACATGTAATACTATATAGGATTAGGATTTAGTTGAGGGTTAGTTGCATGTAATTATGCATTACTTATGTTATATGTTGTTACTATAGTAATAACTATGTGTAACAAGGACACTAAAATATTTTGGTTCAACGTACAGAAGATAAAACAGAACAATCTCAAACAGAGACAAATAGTACCTCCTGGTGGAGCTAACAGGGCAAGGGTTCCCATCAGACACCTTTCACTTCTACTCACCTCAGGTCTTTTACTGCTCATGTTCAGAGTCAATGCTTGTGTCTCCACGCCATTGTCAAGTTTCTTCAGCTCTCGATCCATCTGCGGATCCTCTGAATTCGCTATCACTTCGTCCCCATCGGGACCTGGCCGTGATCTTTGGTTCCTCAGATGATCTTCAGCCGGAGACAGGGAATCATGACTGCGATCCGAAGCGCTGGAATTCAGTCTCGTTCTCTGATGAGAGCTGTGGCTGTCACTCGACTCTCCGGAGTCGCAGCGCTCCCGATATGAAGGAATGACTTCTGATGAGGACGAGCCATGTTCACATTGAATCCGTTGGGTCAGAGGGCAAGAGACTTTCTCTCTGACCAAAGGATCTAGTACTAAAACCATGTCGGGGTTCGAGCCTACAGCAGAAGAGACAGACACATAACTTTAAGTACTATTACAGGATCTTTGAGGTTAGAATAAGGGTGTTTTCACAATTGAGTCTTCTTTAAAATACCAACCTCAGAGAAGTTTAAGTGGACTAAAAAGAGAAAGTCATGTTCGCTTTGTAAACACTGGGTCGGTATTCCCGCCTATGTCACGCGTGACCTGTCAAGGTGATTACATAACGCGTGAAGTCGTGGACACACATCGCAGAGCTAGTGCAAGACGAGTATTTGTGGTTAAAAGGTATATATACACTTATTTTTTAGAAAATGAGCGATGGTTTCTGTAAATATAGGGAAGCATTCTTCTACTGTAGCACATGTTATATGTGGTGTCCCTCAGGGTTCAACTTTAGCACCGTTGCTGTTTTCTTTGTACATGTTACCCATGGGTTCTACATTTAGAAGATTTGGAGTTTCTTATCATTGCTATGCCGACGACACGCAGCTTTATATACCATTTAAGCACAATGACAAGTCTGCCGTAAATCAATTGATGGACTGCCTTCAAGAATTGAAAGCATGGCTCAATAATAACTTTCTCCATCATCAAAATTATAACAAATTAAGGCTTGAAATATCTCACTTTGCATGTAATGAGTCTATATAATATATTAGTTTCACCTTTTAAGTTGAATTACTGAAATCAACTTTTGCAAGATATTCAAATTTTTCGAGTTTTACCTGTACTTGCGTGTATTTCTAACATTTACAGGCAAGTATACAACCGTAAGATGCAAGTTGTGCATTGAGAAAAACGTGTCTCAAATGCATTAAACGTATCTTATTAGTTTTAAAAATATATACAGGAATGGAATCAGGAATGCAACGATCAGATTGCATTGTAGTCAAGGCATGGCTCAAACTTCACTGAAGACTCGTGCATACTGAATTTCTTTCAGGAGACTTGCAGGTTTACATTAGCATGTATGGTGAAACACTAGTTCACTCCTGTATATTCTCCACGTATAAAAGCAAATATATGCAGCCAGGCACAGACAAACCGAACAGAACCAAGCCAAAGGAATGTCAGATGGTTATTGTAATGAGCTGTGCATGCTGGGTGGAGATAGGACATTTCCTTTCACATTTCCTGAGTATATGCACACTCAGGGCAAAGGCTGTTGGGGGAACGAGGACAGAGATATCCAGACAGAGAATACATGGTGTGCACAGGAAGTGACATTAGCGTCAAACCTTCAGAACTTTGCATGTAGCAGCAAAACTTATTCAGACACCATATATAATGTTTTATATTTTCAACTAGTGGGTGCAGGACACTATAGTTAATTTATGCAAGTTAGGATAGCAATGTGTGCGAACACATTTTGGTTTGACTATATTTGACAACTTTGCATGTACTAGTTCAAATTTGAAGATGTACCAGTAACTAAAGTGGCTACTTTATTATACCTGACTTTTTCTTTCATTAAACGTGTGCAGCTGTTTCCACATTTAAACCGGAGACACAAGACACAATTTTTATAGTGTGGCAAAAGCGAAGACTGCGACGTGTCAAAATGCTGATCTGAGAGCCTTAGTATCGGCTAAATATTTGACAAATTAGCATGTAGCAGCTCAAGTTTGAAGATATAACTAAAATGGGCTACTTTATACAATCATAATGGTCTTAAATTATCCTATATTAAGTGATTCAAGCCAAGGTATTTCTCCTGGTTCTGGAAGCACTAGAACTCAAGTTTGTATGTTAAATAATTTAAATTTAAACAATGTAAATCTATGTTTGCATGTTATTCTTTTCTTGCCGTTACTTTTACTTTGTGATATGGACCTACGGGTCTGGAATAAAGAATTATTAATAATAATACCTCTCACATTGTCCCACATCAACAATAAAATAGTCTAGATTAGTGTACAATGTTTTATAATAATAATAATAATAATAATAATGTATTCTATTTAGTGTCCATTTCATTCATTTAGCATATTTAATATTGTGGGTATCCAAGTTATTTCACACATTTAAACATAAAAATAAATAAAAAGTTACGCCATAGTTACTTTCCCTGGTAATCAGTTACTTTTGTAATGATGTAACTCAGTTACTTTTTGTAAGAAGTAACTAGTAACTATAACTACCGGTAATTACTTTTTTTAAAGTAACTTACCCAACACTTATGTAATAATACCTGACTTTTTTCTTTCATTAAACCGATTATCGAAAGTTTCCAAATTCAAACCGGAGACACGAGACATTTTTATAGTGTGGCAAAAGCGAAGATGTCCAAATGCTGATCTGACTGATAACACTTGAGAGATTCACACACACGTCGCTCACACACTCCAGCTGTAATAATGAGAGAGAGCTAATGCTCTTTTAAGGTAACAGCGTTTCTGAGCAGATCCCTGTAATTTGTAGGAAAGCAGTCTTGCCGACATCCTGATACTTTTCACATCTGGTCAGGAAGTATCGTTCTGTTTCCACCATTCTCAGATCTCAGAAGGAGCAGAGCAACGTCTGTTGCTTTTAAGCTGCTTAGTCTACGTCTTGTGTTATTTTCATCGCTTACAGAGTCAGGATACACTCCTTTAAAGGCCTTTTCAAACAATGTTTTCTTATTTAAAAGATTTATGATCGTCATGAATGTCAAATGCTACATTTACTATTCAAAAAATTTGAAATACGAAGTGCAAAAGTGATAGCTTGCAACTTCAACTATATATAGCATTTAAAAAAAACATTAACAGCATTCAGAAACTCCCTTAAATGACCCTCTTCACTAAATTAAGAGTAAGTGAATATAAATGACACATCTTAGACGTTTAACTGTGAGGTCTTGAGAATCTGGTCCAGTCAAGTGCTTAATTTGATTACCATCTTGTCTGCTTTGTTTACCACAACTGATGTGGCAGGCAATGAAGTGCAGAGATCCAAACCCCAGACGCATTCTTCAGCTCCAGCACAAAGAACGGCTCTCCGCACTCTCAGACAAATGCTAGGCTATAAAATAGTGCATGTCAAACCCAACAAAGTCCCTCATCATCTCTTTGGATAAACAGATTTGTTTCAGCTGGTAATATGGAAAACAGGTATTACATATTATGCACTGCATCTTTTGTTGAAAGAATAACTCGCCTAAAAACTCCAAAAATGACACAAAAAGTATTAGTTCATCCGACTCCATATTTGTACAAGTATTAGATTAACTATACGTATAAGTATATTATGTCTTTCATCCATGTTTTCATGTAAATTGTATATATACTCAAACCCAAATAGATTTGTACGGAAGCCCATTTCTGCCACATAAGAAAAGAAAAAAAGTTTAAATAAGTCAAACTTATGAAATATTAAGTCGACATTTTTTATCTCATTAGTGTGATTTACAGTAGTATCTCATTTTTAATCTCAATTTTGACGTCAATCATGATTGTCATAATTTTTACTTACTGACTTTACACTTCTCATAATTATGGCAAAAAAATTCACAATTTTGACTTTCTTGTCTTTGTCGGAATTATGACTCAATTTCAACTTCTCAATTATGACTTAGTGTGTCTTCATTTTGACCTTTTTTCTCATAATCATGACTTTATCTCATAATTTCAACTATCATTGACATTTTATCTAATTTTCAACTTTTTATAATTACGATTTAGTTTATCACAATTTTGTCTTTTTTCTCATAATGACTTAGTACTTCATAATTATGATTGTCATAAGTCTGACTTTTGTCTCAATTTCGACTTTTGTTTAGCCTGGCTAACGCCAGACCCAATTCTCGTTGAGACTTGGGTCTGGGAACCACATGTGCATTTTCTCGTATTTGAGGCGTGGTTTACGAATGCGCCGGCGCCGTTTATTGGGTGCTAAGAATGTCTATCAAAATTATACCAGATGACGTATGTAGAGAAATGGTTTAACGCCAAACGCTGCTCTTTTTTTTTTTAAATAAAGTTGCGATCTAAACTACTTAGAACAATATCTAAGGCTGCATCAAAAGGTAGCTTCGCGTCTGCTGCCATGTTGACTCCATAGATATAAACAAACTGCTTAGTTGTGTCGCAAAGATGTCGTCATCGTCTTGCTGCTCCCTCCCCGTTCTGTGATTGGTTCCCTAAACGAGGCGAAAATCAGGTCCATGGTTTCCAGACTGCCTTTCAGCGAGAATAAAATCGCGCTGCGCAAAGGCAGTCTGGGGAAACCCAGGCTAACTTTTGTTATGAATTGTCTTAATTATGATTTTCATAACTTATCTTATAAACATCTCCTTTACCCAGAAATAAATAATTGAAAAATTAATTGAAATAATTGCCAGAAAGAAATATGTGACTTATTCCTTTAACATTTAATATGATAATATGATAATATAGTATTACCATCACTATACCACCACAGGACTGTTTCTAAGAGAAATGCAAGATAAAGCAGCAAAAACATTTAAACAAAGACAGTCTCCCTTTATCTGATTTCTAAATGCCTTCAACTCAAAACGTGTTTAATAAGTCTCTGACCCAAAACTTCAAAACTCTTGCAAGACAAAAGCCTGTCTCCTCCCTCGGTCTCTTCCCTGTCCTGTCCAAACCCCAAACTTCCTTTGTCTCCATCTGAACAACAAACAGTGGCTTCCCAAAACGTCTAATTCCTGCGCTCATTAAGGCCGTCTTTGCTTGGCCCTGCTCTCACCCTGGCCAAAATGACTGGGTTGAGCAGCTGAGTAAGGACCACTAACACCACAAATGTCAGGGTCACAGGAAAGGAGTTTTACTTCAACAGACTGTGTGTCTAAATATAGGGTTGACCTGGTGGGGGGTGGGGGGGATGAAAGTATGTTTGGCAGACATAAATGAGCTTTACATCTCTACGGGCGAATAGTCTACCTTGGTGTGGAGCATTTCTATACTTCTTTTGCAAGATTAAACTCTTTTGTCAGATGATTAGGTGATTGTTGTGTGTGATTTAACTTGCCGTCTCTGTGGTTCTCAATTCTCTCTGATTGGCTGATGAGCTCTTCTGTCTTGATGTTATCCTGCCCGCCCTGCAAAATATAAACAAACAAATGTATTTTCGTCTGAAGCCCTATTCAATGACAAAATCATACTGACTAGGAGAGCAGGATAAATGTGGCCAAAACACAAAATTGCACTTCAATAGAAATTCAACCATCAGAACTGATTTGGGCTCTACCAAGCAAGACAGAACAACTGATTGGTTAGTAAACAGTAGAGCTGCACAATTCTGGATATATATATATATACTGGTTTGTTTGTTTAAAATGGGTCACAATTCTCCCACGATTCTAAATAGAAAGCTATACAATAACGTATATTTAAAAAATATATGTAATTAATTGATTTTTTTTTAAACTCTTGAATGAATGATTCACACTCCCCAAAAAAAGGTACAAAAGCTGTCACTGGGATGGGATCCATACCTGTCAACACTCCCGTTTTCCCGGGAGTCTCCCGTATTTCACACCCATCTCCCGCCCCCCTCCCGTTTTGTCCTTTCTCTCGTGAAACTCCCGTAATTTGTATTCCCAAACGTCGTTATATGAATAATCACATCAATATTATTCCATGGTTGCCCAGTTGCCAGATCTTGTATGAAACCCATCCTACTCGCGCAATCGCACATCATACACATTTCAAGCTCAACCTGGCAACCTACAACTCAGTAGCGCTGTTGACGTGCGCAGATCGACGTTGGAAATTGAATAAAGCATCACTGGTACAAATGGGAGGAAAAGACTCTGTGGTAAATATTTCACGTAATTAACGCAGCATCCATTTTTTCTGTCATCCTTTGGCTGGCGTTACATTATATGATGTGCTTTTATTCTTGCAAATGCTTCTAAACCATTTTTGAGCGCCAGAATCGAGTTCTCTTTCGGCTTGAAGTTGACCGAACTAACACACGCAATTCTGCAAAAATGTCCGTTTTGTCGAGTATCCTCATAAGAGCAGACTGAGCACTCTTAAATGAGTTAAATAAAGTCTTAAAACAACATAAAGAAGAGTTGTGAGAGAATGAGGCGCGTGTGAGATCCGCGTCTGTCAGCAGCGGCTGCTCTTAAAGGGACAGTAGCCAAAAAAAAACTTTCTGTCAGTAAAGTTAATCAAAGAACAAAGGGAACAGAGAAAAACAGAGAAAAACACTCACTGCTCTTGACTAAAGAACATTTGTAACTTTAATAAGGATTAATCCATGTATAATTTAACATTTATGCAGTGCAAACTGTTTGATAACTTTATAAAATTTCTGTATATTTCCTACCTTTTAGACAAATATTTAAAATATACTGTTTTTGTTGTTTCTACATTAATTTGGAGATTAAATGTGAAATTATAACATTATAAAATATATTAAAAACATAAGGTTTTTATTGTGAGTAATCACAGAATTTTTAAATCAATCAGATATCATTAAACAAAGCTAAATATATATACTCAATATAATAAACAGACTTGGAAACAGACATAAACAATATAACTAGTATTACCAATATCCTAAAACATTTAAATGTTTAAAAAAAAAAATCTCAGAGTTTAATTACTAATATCAATCAATTGGGGGCAGGTTTTGCCTCGTATACGAGGAGATTCAAGGACAATAAATTAAATTAAATTCTAATAAAAAATTAGGATCAAATAATTTTCATACATCAAAACGAAATTTGATTCAAAATTGAGAATTGGTTTCTAACCGAATCGTGAGATTTCAAAAGCAGATCATTTCAATTTTAAGAAATATATATATATATATAAGAATATAAATAATTCTCTCAAACACGTGAACCAGACTGAACCTTTAAGTCTTTGAGTTTGTGTTCAAGATGTAAAGAAGGCTGAAAGGATGTTTATTGTTAGCTTAATGCTGTGGACTTTAAGTCTTTTTGGCTTAGCGGTGATTGTCTACCTTTCTGTAACAGGATCAACAGTTATATGGTACAATAAAGAGCGAACCGCAGTTAATCAGCAGCCCAACACAAACAGAATAATCAGGCATTACAGGCGGTCATGTGTTTGAGTGCGTTTGTGTTTTAGACCAGCTGAAGCCTTGAGAGAACGATTGAAACCCAACATATGTAAATTACCATTTTGTCCCACAGTGAAACTGCGAGATTTTACTTGCAAACAGCAAAGCCGTCTGTGAAAAACAGATATAAGACACTGCTTAGCCAGCAGTCACATCCATATTTCCACACTATAATTACAAGATGCTAGCCATGAATATACATGAGAAATGGCTTTTTCTGAAGTTCAGATGAAGGTTGCCAGTTAAAGAGACATTTCACCCCAAAATAAAGATGATTCTGTGGTCTTAAACTTTAGCTTGTTCCTTACACAAAGCTGTCGCGTGGCTTTTAAACACTTTGATTATAGTGCCCGAGTTGCATGAACAACTTTTATTAGGCTTTTTGTCCTTTAGGAGCTTGAAAGCCCCAGTCCACATTTACTTTGATCATTTTCCATGATGGGGACTTGAGCCTTTCAAGCTCCTAAAGGACAAAAAAGCCTAATAAAAGTTGTTCATGCAACTCTCCCTCCACAGACGAAAGTCAGTCATGTTGTCTATTGTAAGTCACAAAAACTTACGACTGATTTTTATTTTTGAGTGAACACTGATTTCAATCCTTTATGACAGGTTTAATCTAGTAATCTAGTAATCATGCTGCAGAGGTTTCAGATAAACTGAGACTCACACAAGATCTCTGCTTCTCTCTTCTTGCATGAAAAACATCTCCCCAAATGCCACATAAAGCTTTACATCTTCTAAATTGCCCAATTTTGAGGTAGCTGAGTGCACAAAGCTCATAAGATCTAGTGTGTGTGAAGCATTTTCCATGAGCGTCTGGATAGGTCTGGTGAACCACACACACCCTTAACTCATGATGAGTGAAGTACAGTAGCAGTAGCAGGGCCCGTCACACACACACACACACACACACACACACACACACACACACACACACACACACACACACACACACACACACACACACACACACACACACACACACACACACAGAGATTTACTGCCAATCTACAGGTCAGTTTCTCTTTGTCTCTCAAACAACAACTCAAAGGGAAATTTAATTTAGCATTTTTTAGATTTATTTAAATATTTTAGTTTCCTATGTATGTTTATTATACATATACATATAATAGACACTACGGTTCGAATGTTTGGGGTCAATCTTTTTTTCTTTTTTTAGCAAGGATGAAAAAAATAGTTAATCAAAAGTGACAGTAAAGGATTTCTATTTCTAATTAACGCTGTTCTTTTGAATTTTCTATTCATCCAAGAATGCTGCAAAAAATGATCATGGTTTCCACAAACATATTAAGCAGCACATCTATTTTCAACATTGATCATAATCAGAAATGTTTCTTGAGCATCAAATCCTCATATTATACTGATTTCTGAAGGATCATGTGACACTGAAGACTGGAGTAATGATGCTGAAAATTCAGCTTTGATCAATGGAATAAATGACACTTTTACAATATATTCCCATAAAAATGAAATTATCCATTGTAATAATATTTCACAACTTTACTATTTTACTGTGCTTTTGATCAAATAAATGATCCCTTGATTAGCAGAAATCTTACCAACCCCACGTGTGTGTGTGCCGACAAATATATACACACATTTAAAAAAAAAAAAAAAAAAAGAAAAAAGAAAAAAATATATATATATATATACACACACACATACATACATACATATATATATATATATATATATATATATATACACACACACATTTAAAAATATTTTATATATATATATAATAATACGGTGAATTAATTAAATGTAAAAAAATATGCCATTTAATCAATATTAATAAAACAAAGTGGAAACTTCAGCACAATATTTATAGTAACACATGATTAAACCCTTCATGAAAGAGCCATTTACCTTCCTCTGGAGTTCCTGTATGAAGCTCTCAATCCACACGTGTGTACGGCACATAAAACCCAGCACTCAGTCACTGAGCTCCGGCTACCGTACACACACACACACATAATCACACTGGCCACTCCCCCTTCTTCCTGACCACTCCCACTCTCTTCCTCTCCACATCCCACCCATCCTGGTTAACTCAAGTCTCTTGCCTCATTATATTGCAGGTCAGCAGATAAACCGCAGCCACGGACCCCTCAGATTCAAACTTTGCACCTTCATGTGTCATAAAAATACATCTAAAACTGAAAAAAATTATTATTTGTATTCAGGGAATCAATTTTTTTATTTATTACAACAACTTCATATTCAGAGCTTTATAAACAGTCTATATCTAATAATAATTTAAAAGTTTATATACATATGTTCATATATCTTCATATACTATATGAAAAACTCAAAATCAGCGTCACACACTTCCACACTGGAGTCCCATGATTCCCAGAGCCAATCTTTTGTACACAGGAAAAGATGTCAAACTGAGATATAACAAAACATGAAAGCACAAACGCACAGACTTCATGTCACAGAAGGAAACGAAACGTTCAAAAGACAAGCTTTCTGCTGGTAAACATGAGGGAATCACTCAGACAACACACTGGAAAAACATTCACATAAGGGGAAAAAAGGAAAACACTGTATACAAAGCAGATGTAAATGTCAAGAATGAACAAGAGGCGATTCTTCTATTCAGGACTTGTTTTGAACACGTTTTATCTGTCATTTGTGGCACTGTATTGCCACTGTTAAATATGAAAGATATTGCCTATAAAAGTAATTAAATCTGCTTTTTTACAGTTATCTTTATTCTTTTTCAAAGTATGAAAATACTAAAAATATTAAAATCACAGCTAGTTTTATAACATTATGTTAAAACACTATTTCCTCACTTAAAGCTGTTGTTTATCTACAGAAGACTTATTCACATGTCGCGTTCTCAAGTTAGTTACAGTTGGTACTCAACCAGAATAATACTTTTACCGCCGCAGTAAAATTGGGATGTGTAGTTTCTGCCTTTTACCGCTAGGTGGCGCTACAATAATAGACTTTGAAAAGTGTCCGTTTATTCTCTCTATTGCGTAATCTGCCGCGACTGAAGTGAATCAGTTAAACGAATTCATTATCCCCAATACTGAAAGTACAAATTTAGAACTGAAACAAAAAGGCTTCTATTATTGCAGCACATTTAAGCAAAGTAGGCTAAACGTTAACATCGTGTGCCCAGTTTTCTTAAAACTAATGAATAATTTAGAAAGGCTATGCATGTCAAGGTTATGCGTCATAGCCCTACTTCGTGTGATTTTAATAGGCCTATATTTATGAACTGAAACATAACAGTAAAATAAATTAAACTAATTGATCGTAAAATTACAACATTGTCAGGACTTGCTAACCGGTGTTAGTCGGCAGCATTTGTGTTTAGCATTAATTCATATTTACCGTAAACTAGGTGTATTTGAAATGTAGATGTCACAATAGAGAGCGACAGTCTTGCTTGGTGACGCGCTCGTTAAAAAAAATCTGCATAACAGGTCATGTGACAAGAACCAACCAATCAGCTTAGATGGAGGAACAGCTGAACGGGGTGATATTTTTTTCTCTTCTCCGTAAATAAATCTAGCAGCAAAGCTTTTATCCTTTGCTGAAGCTTCCTCGACACGATGTGAACAGCCCTCAATAACACAGTGCACGGACTACTTCTGTTTCTGATATGTACTTTTGCTTTATTTCCCCACTTTCATTATAATAAAGAGGAGCAGCGTGAACACACACCGCCGTTTGGAGAGTCAAACAGGTTTTAGGGCTGCACAATTAACTCAATAAATGATCAAGACTGATTGCTTGATGAAGAAGTGTTCATTACAGCAGGAGTAATGACAACCGCTCCCAATTAGCTAGTTTGACTCATTGTGATGCACAGATGCTTGTTTCACTTCAGTTTATAGTGGCACGCAGAGAAACATTGACAATATCTGCACCTACCTACCATGTGTCTTTTGTTTTCATTATAAACTGTAAGAACTGTGAGAACAACAGATGCAAAAATAACAGGGCCTTGTACAAGAAGAACATTGGATTAAAGGGTCATTTTGATCAATCTGAGTATTATTTGCACTAAGCAACACTTTGCGTGTTGCCATTGAACTGAGCATCAGCTGAAAGAAGATGGGTGGGAAGTTTTGCATTAAATTCAAACTGTTGATGGCAAACTCATTGTTGCATATCCTGTGACATGACAATAACCTGTGCCATTATATTACCATAGGAGGCTTTTTTCCTCATCGAAAAGCTGCTTATGCAGATATGATACCCAATATGTGAAGATATGATCACACTGGATCTCCTTATACAGAGGTGTCTTTCTTTCCCATTGCTAAAACACGTCACATTTGGTTACCGGTTATTTTCAGTAAGCGTACTAGGCATTCAGTTGGATATGGGTAATATTACAGACAAGTATGAACTGATACACAGGTAAGCGTGCTGCTGATGTCTCGCTGAGATAATGCCTGAGAAAGAGCGAATGGAAAGAGAGGAGTAACGTGAGGATAGGGAAATGAAATAAATATGACAAGGAGGAGTGGAGAGGGACAAGGGTAGATTAAGGTGAAGGAAGCTGCACATTTTTAACATTCTCCACATTTCAGTCGGCGGAGAGATCTGTGTTGTTAACACATTAAAGTCATTGAAGGACAAAGGTATGTGTGTGTGTCACATGGGAAGTTGGAATGAAAAGAAAGTGAAAGCAAAAAAAAAGAAAGAGGATAGAAGGTTGTTTACATATTCAGTACACCTATTTGCATATTCAGAAAAAAATTATGTGTTTTGTAATAATGGCGTTTTTTGAATGTTCAATATTTTTCCTCATATTCTCCATTATTGCGGCTCCTCTCTTCCAGTCTGTCAGTAACGCTCTGTTTACTTCCTGTCTCTATGAAGCCCCTCCTTCTGAAAAGCACACTGTGCTCTGATTGGTCGGCTTGATCAATGTGTTGTGATTGGTCGAGCGTTTCGAGTGTGTTTTGGAAATGTCCCGCCCCTTTCCATAACCGGCAGTTTCAACACACTACTAACTAACTAAACCAGGCCCCGCCCCTTAATTCTGTGTATTAATTTTTTAAATGAGGCATATTGTGACTTGTTCGTTCCTGGAAAAAACTCAAGACTACAATGTAGTGTTGTCACGATACCAAAATTATTGTTTCGATACCGATACCAAGTCAAGTATTGCGATTTCGATACTTTTTCGATACTTTTCCTAAAAAAAGGGTAAACACTCCTAAACAGTCTCTCAAATGTGTTTTATTTTTTCAAATGCTTTATTTTAAAACCAGGACAACATTCTTATCATATAACTTAACACACTAATAAATGAACATATGAACAACAATTATATTAAACATATTAACAACAATTATATTAAACATATTAACAACAATTATATTAAACATATTGATGATATTTTGTGGCCCCCTATTTGACAAAGTTTAATGTTAGTGCGGCCCGCGCGTTGTTCTGAAGCGCACTTTTTTTTTGCTGAGTCGTTGCGTGCGGCGCGTTTTTTTTTTTTATCACTTATGGGCTACCATAGATAGTCTCGTCACAGCTTCCCGGGGCGTTTGTTGACAATAGTTGTCATAGCCAACCGCGAACGGAAAATATATGCCATCACCCAGTTCCAGTCATGTCTCTCTCAAAACGTGCCGTGAAGAGAAAGGTTGCCGACGAGCTTGGTTGGGTCCTTACCATAGACTGTAAAAAAATAGGTCCTTACATGCGCTTCGTGAGGCACACACGCACACTAGCCATAGACAGTATATGACACTAGCACACACACGCAAGGTCTCTCGCTCCCTTTCTCTGCTGTGCGCGCGCTACACATGCGCGCTCTTGCTTGCTCGATCTAGATTTTTTAACTAATTTGCGGGCAATTCTGAAATTATCGTACATTATGGGATTTTTTTCATTATTGATCGTACATCGTACAGAGGTCAAAATCATCGTACAAATACGATAATTATCGTACGTCTGGCAACACTGACTGTGACAGCTGGAGTGCGTGCGTCAGGAAAAAAAAACACAGGCTTTTTTTTTTTTTTTTCAAGTATCGATACTAAATAAATTTAGGTATCGTGACGTTTTTAATTTCCGAGTATCGCGATACTTTTGAAGTATCGGTACACCATGCAACACTACTACAATGGAGGCGTTTCAGGAGTTCAGAAACACTGACACCGATATAGAGAAGAACTGGAACTTTGCAGAGCTTCTTCATGCTCAAACAGCAACATTACACACTAAAGAAAGATGAACGTGTAAAAATGCATAACAGGTCCTCTTTAAACAAACTTATAATTAAGGTGCATTTGTCTGAGCTTGAGATGTCAATAAAGAAGTGCAAAGTTCATTAAATTGCTATTATATTCATTAAAAAATTTCAATATATGTACTTGAAATAAATATATATATATATATATATATATATATATATATATATATATTAGGGCTGTCAAAAGATTAATCGCGATTAATCGCATCCAAAATAAAAGTTTGTGTTTACATAATATATATGTCTGTACTGTGTAGAATTATTATGTATAAATATACACACATTCATGTATATATTTAAAGGGCACCTATTATGGAATTTTGAAATTTACCTTTCATGTAGTGTGTAACATAGATCTAAGTTAACAAAAACATCCTGCAAAGTTTGAAATATGAAAGTGCACCGTATATAAAGTTATTGTCTTTCAAAAGTGAGAGTCGACTCAGAGTCATTTTTATGAATCGTTAGAAGACCGAAGCTTTTTCTCTGACTAGATGACGTCAACTTGTCAAGTTATTTGAATACGATACGCCCACTTATTGCGCTCCAAGGCCAGCAGGGAAAATATCAGGGCGACGAGACGCTGTGTTCTGAAGTGCAGCTCAAAAGCAAACTTTTTTCATCTGCCCAAGGAGGAGCATTTGAAGACTAAGTGGCTACAATTCACTATACCACAGAAGTATAGTCCGAGTCTTGTGCTTTGTTCGCGTCATTTTGAAGACGATTGCTTTTTAAATGCAATCAAACTTGGATTCGCGAGTCGGCTGATATTGAAGGAAGGTTCAGTTCCAAGTGTATTTGCATCAGCTTCCTCCTCCGTATCACAACCTGTAAGTGTTATTAATAATTTTTGCTTTTATATTTTATGTAGCATGCTTAATAATTATTTTGTTTGTTGTGTAAGCACCGTTTAGCTTCTAGGTCTTCAATGACAATTGTATTGAGATATGTGAAGTGTTTGTCGTTGTTTTCGGAGTTGTCTAAAGAATAGAGTAATACCTCGTAGTAACGTAACTGTTAACTGCATTTTTTTTTGTGTGTAAAAACGTTATGTTTATGCATCGGGCTAACGCAAACAAAGACTGATTGTGCTTTTACAATATGAACTCTGGGCTATGCTCGCTAACATATTAAATTCTTTATCTTATTTTTAGTTTTTTACTACAAACTATAAAGCAGTGGACTATAATCATTATTATAATACAATTTAATTGATAAAAGCATCATTGTACTGCATGTTAAAAATAAGTATTATCTCTGTAAACACTGCTGGGTCATCTGACCAATCGCAGATTAGCGTCGCGCAAAGGAGGGGTTTGAAAAACGAGTCGTTGAACGAATCATTTGGGAGTCGGTGAGCAAATCAGGTAAAAATAAATGCATATTATACGAAAACAAAAGTGTTTTTTGTCATTGCATGCATGTAAAACTGTTGTTGGGGACTCCCTAAACAACATTAGGAACATTTTAAATGTCATAATAGGTGCCCTTTAAGGAATAATTGCATTTATATACTGTATATACGAACGATATTCGATTTTAACATCGACATCGCGATGTGCGAGTGAGCGATAGTCACATCGTCGGAACATGCGATGTGAAGGGTAGTAGCACAGTACAGTAGCACCAGCGGGAGATATTAAACGCGCTCCATGAGGCACGCGCGCGGTCTCTTGCTCTCTCTGCCGTGCATGCGCTGCGCGGTTTGGAGCACAGTCTCTGTCTCGCGGGCGCGCTCGCTCTAGATTCCGGAGATTTTAACTAATTCGCGGGCATCAGCTTATATAGCCTACTGTCTATGGGAATCAGCCGCTATCAATATGCGGGAGACTATCGGAACTTCCGGGAGACTTGGGATGTCTGCATTTCTATACTGAAATAATATCGGCATTAGAATTATTGATTTTTCATTAGGCTATTTTTTTGGTGCCCCCTCAGCTCTTGATGGGAGCGGCGACGCTGACAGGTATGGTGTAAAGCTGCTGTTTAAATGTGTTCGGCTTTTCTGTTTACAGAAACATGCTCTCTAATCTGTTTAGAAGATTTAATACAAAATATATTAAAGTTTTATATCATTTTTGTTTATTTCATATGATTATGATGACCAACATCAACAGTTTTACTTTGGCACTTTGGCTAAGAAAAGTTGACTTAAAAGAATGTGAACCAAAATGCTTAAGTTGTTTTATAAAAAATATATTTATTTTAAGTTATATTGTTGTAAACCAATCAGGGGGTTGGTGTAAAGCTGCTGTTTTATTTAAAAATGTGTTCTGCTTTTGTGTTTACAGAAATGTTCTAATTTTGGAATAAAATATTAAGTGACCTTTTTTGTCACTTGTAATGAAGCTTGCTTATTAGTGAAATTATTAATATCATGTAATGGTAATTATTGTCTTTAGCCTGGAGTTATGGCTCTCAATATCGCAATATATATCGTTGGGGGAAAAAATATCGCAATGTAATTTTTTTCCAATATCGTGCAGCCCTAATTTATATTATATAAAAATATTTTATATATAAATATAACCAATTTTTCTTAAATATATACATGATTGTGTGTGTTTTTATATATATAAATAATTATACACAGTACACACACATATTATGGAAACACAAACTTTTATTTTGGATGCGATTAATCGCGATTAATCTTTTGACAGCCCTAATATATATATATATATATATATATATATATATATCCTAACCCTGACCCGATTTCCCACCATAATTGAATTCATGAACTTTTGAAACGGCCAAAACAATTCCCAGTTGAGCATCTACAGATTGATCTCTCCTCATTCCACATTAAGCCACAAACTTCAGCCTAGTTATCCCTGAGATTTACTGCTCCTGATATTCACCACGCCACATTTACTCACCTGCAGGTCAAAGCTGCTTTGAGGATTTTGTCGTCGCTCTGTTCTTTGGCCAGCGGTCTGAACCTTCTCTAATGCTCCTATGAATGAGAACGGGGGAATGTAAACACACACAGACACACACACACAGACACACACACACAGACGTATAGAGATATTTTTCCAGCCCTTTAGATGCAATCTCACCTCGTATCTCCTCATCTCTCAGCCGCCGAATGGCTGCCCGAATGAGTTTTCTCTCTTCATATTCACTGGTGCTTTGCAACTTGAAAGAAAGAAAGAAAAATAGAGGGCAAGACACAAAAACGGTAGTTAGGTTGACGTGACTGATATTTAGACCCACACAGAATGTGCACCCACAGAATTCCACAGAAAGAAAATCTTGGTATATTTCCACAGAATTCAAACAATTCAATGCAACTGGTCTCATACAGATTCCTCAATATAAGGTTTGGATGAAGTGTAGTACTCTCAGCTCGGTTTAACACATTTACCTTTCTAAAATCATTTCTGCATTTTTTTTTTACCGCAAAAGAACCAAACTTACATGTGCGACTGGCATTAATGTTGTAATAAGAAAATACTCCATTATCCCATTTGAATGTCCGGTTTGAGTTTGTCAGTTTTAATAATAGAGGTTTGGTCGATCAACATTTTATCAATATCTTATGAAAACCTTTTCACAATATTCTAATTTTGCATTTGGGGTTTTCATAAGCCGTAAGCCATAATCATCAAAATTATAACAAATAAAGGCTTGAAATATCTCACTCTGCATGTAATGAGTCTATATAACATATTAGTTTCACCTTTTAAGTTGAATTACTGAAATAAATTAACTTTTGCACAAATTTTTTATTCACTTTTTAAGAACTTTTAATTTTTTGAGTTTCACCTGTAAAAGAGCATGCCATCCCGGGCAAAAACTCTTATCAACCATCTCCAGAAAACCCCAGAATGTTGACAGGAACAACACAAGAGGATTATCAACAAACATTTGATGTCTTTGCACATGTCCTTACCAGTCCAGTAAGTTCTTCAATGTCATGTATAGCCTGAATCTTCCCCGATAGCGTGTCTAAAGAAGCTGTCAAATCAGAACTGCAAATACAAACAAACAAGTTCAGATTCAAAATGTAATATTTAATATAATATATCATATTTTTGCATTTGCAATTTTTTCACTTCAGATTATATTAAGAAAAAATCTTCATACCAGCACTGGTTTTCTTTATCCTCATGTCTATGCTGGTGGGCACGTCTGAAGCGCTTACTGGTAAGTGCTGCCTCCATTTCTTCAATCTCACAGCGCCGCAGCTCCCGAATCGCTGTCCGGATCAGACGCCGCTCGTCTATATCAATAGTTTTATCAAGCTGGGGAAACAGAGAGCAAGCAAGCAAGCTTAAAGTAAGTCAAATATTATTTTGGAGAAGCAGTCAGTGAGGTAAAGCTGTGCCACTTTAACTTACATTATCCTCTAAACACAGAGATCCGAGATAAAAACTGAATTATATGTCAAGATATGCATGCTACAATTTGAATATAACACTCCTTGAATTAGATTTCATTAATACGAAGCTCATTTACGTTAATATTATTACTCCAAATGTGTACCAAAAAAAACTATTTAATGCATTCTTCTATTTCGGTCTTATTTTTTAAGCACATTACTGACATTTTCTTATATTCATTCATATACAATCCTGAAAAGGATTAAATAAGAATATATAAAAAAAAAAAACTAATTATTAATTTGATTATATATATATATATATATATATATATATATATATATATATATATAATGCATTTAATTATAATTAGAGAACATGCATGATGTTTATTTTCAGATGCCTTTTTTTGACAATTTATTTGACTTGCCTTGTATTTACTTTGCAAAAATAATTAAAAAGTATCTATACCATATATTCACATGACAAACATTGTGCACAGTGGCCTAGATTAAGAGGGTGACGCATTTACCCACCGACACATCTTACCCCACTCCCTCTAATTGAGAACCTGACCTGAAATGTCCAGATGAAGACACAAAAGCAGGTCGTCTGTACAGCAGGTGAATAATACGGGCTCTATATTCACTCTAGAGCAACGGCATCCAATCTGTATAATCTGTGAATGCTCTACATAACAGAGGCATATTTATTTGTAGGGCTGGGCAAAAAAAAAAGATTTTTAAAATGTGGTTGATTCAAAATCGATTCTCAAACGCCAACATTTTTTTTCTCATATTTATTTATCTATCACTCAAAAGCCAGTATTAGTTTTCCTACAGTGTTCATAGGCTTTCAGCCTCCATGTTACAGTGAATGCTGTGAGATTTTATGTTAGTTTTATCTTAACATAAAATAACCGGATCCTGTTTGATCAAGGCAAGCGACTTATCTAGACTTATCTAATTTACAGAATACATTTTTCATCTTGCATCAAAATCCTGTCTATTCATTGTATGCATTTGAAGTTGGGTTTTAATGTACCCAAGTTTACCTAAAATAAAAAGTTTAATATATACAGGTTTGTGGCTCTTAATTTCTTTTTATTAATTAACCACTTGAAACTTATGTTCACCGTTTTTTTTTTTTTATGAATATAGGATTTGTATTAAATCTATATTCATTGAGTCGAATCGGGAATCGAATTTAGAATCGAAATCGAATCGAAACATCTGAATCGATACCCAGCCCTATTTATTTGTAGAATAAAATGTTGGAAACATGCATTATTCCAGTGCCAATTGGTAGTTTTCTTCAATATGTGTCCTATACAGAGACATTTGGCACATGCACAATAGCTTTTGATGTGCTAGAAAATCTGTCCCCAAATTAAGGACGTCGCAGGGAGGACATTTTCACACCGGTATTACCGATAACACTGGTTGGGCATCTTGACTGCTCACTCATATCTCACTTTCACTTTTTAAGTTCGGTTCGGTAAGGATGCATGTACCATTGCAGCCACTGAGTTGCTACTATAATTGGACAGCTCCACCAGCGCTTTGCAGTATTAACGATTTTAAGATTGATTGATTGCTAATTTGAATGAAAATCGATTATTAATATTCTTGTAAAATGACATCCCTTACTGTGGTTAGGATGTGACTGTATATTATCCGATTAAAAAAAGCCACCAGTACAGAGCTCATGGTGTGTGGCAATGGTTTATCATCAGTAGGAAACAAGTGTGTTGTGTGGATTTGACTTCCTATGTCTTATCAATACGACCATATTAAATGCACTTTGTGAAGAATGACAATGCTTTTGAGAGACATATTTTGTGAACACTTCATAATTTAAACAAACAGAACCATATCAATCAACACTAAATAATCAACAATTAAACATATGGGGTCATATTAAACATTAAACTACTTTAATTTTAAGTGGTCACAGTCATTAGTTTAGATTGAGAGGTGAGCTGGAATTTAATAACCTAAAGTAACCCTGAAATCTTGCAGAGTAAAAAGCGTAAATTCGAGACATTTATCACAGTTAATTATGTCACAGAGTCTGAAAAATAATCTTGTTTGCATTGATGCCAAAAGTATTGTGACCATATCACAGGAAGTCCCTGTATATTAATCATCTCTGAGCAGATTTTCTCTATTGGAAAATAGCTTGGTGTAGGAAGGTATCACATCATTCTTGTCTCTCATTTTCATTTCTTTCAGTATTTTACCAAGTTGGAAGGAAAGCTGATGACGGCATGGAGTAACAGATGCAAAAGCAGCTGTTTGGCAGTTCAGCAGCGGCGTACAAATATTCATGACACTTGCTTTTTGGTATTGCTAAAGCATACGCGCTGCAGAGTTATACCGAGTATTCCCCGATTATGAAAACAGATGGAAACCCAGAGCATCATGCAAGGATGAGCGCATTCACATCTGGTATTAAAGGGATAGTTCACTTTGAAATTAAGTTTTGGTATGTTTTAGCTTACCTCAAGGGCATCCAAGATGTAGGTGTCTTTTTTTCCGCAGTAGTTTCAATTTTGATATTTTTAGGTCAAAGCGTTCTTGTCTGACAGTCATATCATGCAGGTCTATGGTCACTGTCTCAAAGAGCATGCACGCGGGCGCTTCCTTCTGTGTGACGTGTACGCAGACTGGTGCATAGATATATATACACTAGAAGTCGCATTAAAGACATTCGTTCCAATGAACTGCCGTAGCCAAGGTGACATCTAGTGTATATACATCTATGCACCAGTCTGCGCACACGTCACACAGAAGGAAGCGCCCACGCCCTTAGATCACTTGGACGTGGCTGTGTTACACAAGAGGTAAAAACGATATAAATACCGTTCATTTTCTCACACAAACCGCTCGTTTCGTGTCTTAGGCCATCAATGTGTACTTACGATGGGGAATTGTTTCATTTGGACGATGGGGAATTGTTTTAATTTGGACTCTGTGCATACTCTTTGAGACAGTGACCATAGACCTGCATGATATGACTGTCAGACAAGAACGGTTTGATCTAAAAATATCAAAATTGAAACTACTGCGGAAAAAAAGACACCTACATCTTGGATGCCCTTGAGGTAAGCTAAAACATACCAAAACTTAATTTCAAAGTGAACTATCCCTTTAACAATCCTCTCAGGTGGTCCGATTACTAGTGAACAGTGGCAGCTACAGGACAGGTGTAATCGCGATCCAACATGTCTTGGAGATGACCAGCATCCAGTCGCTCAAAGGTAAGCATTTGGCCAAAATGCTTGGATATCACTTGTGCCGGGTTCAGACTGCCTGATATTGTGTAACACGATCTGTTTGACGTAGGGTAGGGTGTAGTGGACGCAACAATCAATCGTTTCATCTCGTATAGTGTGTCATAGTGGACGACGACCGACGCCTCATCCGTGACGCTTCACGATGTCACGACAGAAAGACTAGCATGTTTAGGGCCCCTATTTTAACGCAAGTAACTTTGTGGGCGGATCCCAAATCTAAAATGTGTTGGTCTGAAGTAGCTTCATTACTCATAGGTGTGGTTTGGGCGTAACGTGAAATAAACCAGGCATGCGCGCTTGTTCCATGGCGGATTGCCATTATAACGGTGGATTTTGCCAGGCGCATATTGTAATATTGGTAATATTTTCCTTGTAATTATGTATGATTTGCAAAAATGAGAAGCAGCGTCTGTGTAGATGAGAGAAGCTAAGTGTATGCGCGTTGTTCACTCGCTACATTATGGCCAAGCATGCGCCCTTAGCATAGCATCTGAATTAGAGTGCGGATCGGGCCGAATTTTTCTGTCCGAACCCGACAGGCATAAAGATATTTATGTCCGAGCCCGACCCGAGACCGACAGTTAAAATCCCATTTTTTTCTCATACTAATGACACATGTACGTTTGTTTGTGTGGAAAGCCCGCTTTTATTCAGCAACTGTAGGAAGGTATTCGGAAATGTCACAGAATGAGCACATCAGCGCACGGAGCAACAAGCGCTCTTAACAGCGCGCATGCACGTGTTTCGTTGTCATGGCTACATAAAACAAATTCACACACACAGGAAGACAGATGTTATGGTAATATTTAAAGTATGTATTTTAATCACAAAAACAAACGTTTGCATCAAGTGAAAGCATCAGGCACATTGGCTACCTACATAATAACTGTTTTAAATTTAAAATGTTCAATGCCTTATCGCGCTGATGTGACCGAGCCCGGCCCGACCCGAACATAATTTCTAAATATCTACCCGGCCCGTCGGGTATCCATCCTCTAATCTGAATAACGCGCCACTGATTTTAGACTGGGTTTTTCCTGGTCTGTAGCTGAATTTTTTTCTGAAACTGCAAAATATCACCAGGGAACGTTTGCGCCGCAACACGCCTCTTTTCTCTGAACTGATTTGGTCAAAATCACATAAGATGTGACTGTGGAGAAAGACGTCAACTCAGGTGGACACCAACCGTGATCACATGGCTCTGTTTAATGGCTCAATGGAGGACGAAGGCTCTACAATGCAAAATTGCGCTGTTTTTACTTTAAGTTTTTCCATGCCAATACGTCTTGGATTGTATCGCCAAGTGTATTGTGTGAATGCAGATACCGGATATGGGTCACTTTTAAAAGATGATGTAAGTTGGTTTGTCAAAAAAAAAATAGATTTAGTCAACAAATTGAAATTTGGCATCAAGACCTGCAGTGTAACTGTAAATGCGGCCATAGTGGTTGGTAGTAATTCCAACTCTAGTGCAAATATTATAGCAAGGAAATCAATATAAATTATGAAATGTGTCAATTTCAGACGTGTGTGTGGGGGGGGGGGGGGGGTATATGGGGAACCACCATGTGGAAAAGAGTTCATCAATATTAACTGCTCAAGTATAATAATTATAAAATATCAAATAATAGTGATAATACAATAATTTTACAGTATTACATTTTTTTGGAAAACTTTGACCCTGGGAAATGAAGGTAAGAATGATGGAAACTTTCAATTTCCCATCAATCTTGGTGATGGAAATAGATGCAAAAAGCGGGGAGGGAGAGAGAGGGAGAGAGGGAGAGAGGGAGAGAGGGAGAGAGGGAGAGAGGGAGGAGAGAGAGAGGGAGGGAGAGAGAGGGAGGGAGAGAGAGGGAGGGAGAGAGAGAGGGAGAGAGAGAGGGAGAGAGAGAGAGGGAGAGAGAGAGGGAGAGAGAGAGAGGGAGAGAGAGAGAGAGAGAGAGAGAGAGAGAGAGAGAGAGAGAGAGAGAGAGAGAGAGATGTGAATCAGCAGTTCATTCCAGGCTCTGAGTGAGTATACCCATATAAGGACACAGGCCTCGTAGCCCCGCCTCTGGACTGTGATGGGAGCTAAATGAGAGCGGTGAAGGGCAAAGAAGGAGAGCTAGATAATGAGAGTATTGGTGACACACATTCAGGAAGATGAGCAATGACCTGGAACACTTACTACTACCTCAATGAGACCCTACATAAACATTTCCATTTCCTAGACGTTACTTCCTTAAAACATTCCAAAGGACATTCAAGTTCATTTAGGTTATTCAAACAGTCTTAATAGAGTGGCTTTTGTGTTCAAGTAGTCATCAAATGTGGGATTATCTTTTCCAATGCAAACTTCTGAAAATATACTTAATGCCCCCTTTTACAATAATAGTTCAGCACTATATGAATGACCACACATGCACGTTTTGTTGACATTTGTGGTACATTTTCGGAACAGAAAACCCTCAACCAAAACAAGTTAAGTCCTCTTGAAACTTTATTTATAAATAGTTTGGATCACGTGACCTAATATAGGGTTGAACAAAATAATAACTTCTTTTTTTTTTTTTTTTTACTGACCAGTAGTTTAACATTTTGATGATTAGTCGACTATATAGGTGATATAGTATCTATTTAAAAACTAATCTGATTGGTGGATTTAGGGTCATTTTCAGGGTCAGAGTTCAAAGGACACAAAATCACATTTACAAAGTACTAGCTATAGGCTGCAGCAATGAGAAACTCCAAGGAAAAACTAAATAGCTGGGCTAAAATCCTATCCTGACTTTCCTGGCCGATACTTCCCATCCTGTTCCCGCAATCTTATTCAAACTTCCTGTATTATCTCATCCAGCACCTGAGCAGTCAAAGGCAGCAGATGTCAAGTCACATGACAACATCAATCATATGTGACCCTGGATCACAAAACCAGTCTGGAGTCGCACGGGTATATTTGTGGCAAAATCCAACAATACATTGTATGGGTCAAAATTATAGATTTTTCTTTTATGCAAAAAATCATTAGGATATTAAGTAGCCTAAAGATCATGTTCCATGAAAATATTTTGTACATTTCCTACTGTATATAAACATTTATGGACAATAAATGGAACATAAATGGACAACTTTAAAGGGAACCTATTATGCAAAATTCACTTTTACATGGTGTTTGAACATAAATGTGTGTTGGCAGTGTGTGTACACAACCACCCTATACTGATAAAAATCCATCCAGTGTTTTTTTTTTAATCCCCATAAATCATAAGCACTGTCTCAGAACGAGCTGTTCTCAGAATCAATCCAATGTGACGTAGAATTGCATAAGCCCCGCCCACGACTCTTGATTGACACTGCAGTTTGAGCATAGACCCGCCCTGAGTGAGCTGGACACAGTCCGCCATTGTTTCGCTGCTGGAGCCGCTGGAGAATGTCTCTGAAAGCGATTGAGGTGTTTTGTTTTTTGGATGTTAGGATAAACATAGCAGTCTTTATTTACTCTCGTTGTTACTGGAGGAACTGCTCTCGTGATCCAGCTTACAGTCTCCGGAGCGACAGGACTAACGTTACTGATCACGCAGAAATTAAAGTGAGAGTGAGCACTTTATGACAGCTCAAAGTCATAGAGTCATTTTACAGATATACAGTTTACCAGTTTATAAAGCACCTACTCAAAAGGTGTGTATATATTTGTTTACTGTTAGTAGTGTTTTGTGTACTTCGCTGTGTAACGTTATGTTCCATGATAATGAAAGGGGGAGAGAGAGAGTTTATGGATAAGACTTAATGCGCACTTCTTCTACTGTGTTTATTCTTACAGTGATTTTCTGCAGTAAAACTAACGCTTCATCTTTTGTGTGATGTACAATAAACTTAATTGAACTCATCAGTATATTTTGATCATCATTCAGACGGGGTCTCCTACAGCAGGCTTGTTATATTAATAGTGGAGAAGATGGCATATATAAGTTATAAACGTAATTAAATGAAACATACCTGTTCTATCTCTATTCAGAATATATTCTTTAGCTCTGTGGGCATTATTGTCCGAGTCGAACACCGTTACTGTGAGTTTCTGTTTTGATATTATCATCTTTCTGTGAGATGAGATTGTCCTGGCTCTGAGTGCGAGCTGGTTAGGCTCCACCCCCTGTGCGTGGAACCGCATCTCATTAACACACTAAAACGGTGCATTTTTTTCTCAGCCCCCCAAAAATTACATTTTAAACATGCTGTGAAAAATTATCTGTGGGGTATTTTAAAGCTAAAACTTCACACACACACTCTGGGGACATCAGAGACTTATTTGACATCTTGTGAAAAGGGGCATAATAGGTGCCATTTAAAGGATATTTTCTCTATGTTTCCTTTTTTTTTTTTTGCACCCTCAAGATTCCAGATTTTCAAATAATTGTATCTCGGCCAAATATTTTATTTTCATATCAAAACTTTAAAGGTAGGGTAGGTCAGAATTGTCTAAAAAAAACTTGTATTCAAATTTGTTTAAACTGTCTTTATATACCAATGCATAATTAAAATGTAAGTACTCTGATAAAAAGAGTATAAAAATCGAGTGACTCTAGACCGTTTAATCTTCATTAAACACAGCTCATTAATTCCATTCACTCCCACCTAAAAACGGGGTGCGCGACTGCGCGCACGTGGGCAGAGCCAGTAATAACGGCGGTAGTCATGGCGACGTCGAGTGACAGTCGCGCAAGCCAATCCTGTGATTCGTCCCGAATGGAAATAATGAGCTGTGTTTAATGAAGATTAAACGGTCTAGAGTCACTCGATTTTTATACTCTTTTTATCAGAGTACTTACATTTTAATTATGCATTGATATATATAGAAAGTTTAATCAAATTTGGTAAAAAGTTTTTATATAAATCCTACCTACCCTACCTTTAATATGATCTCAATTTCATAAAATTGACCCATGTGACTGGTTTTGTGGTCCAGGGTCACATATAAACACATGCTAAACCTGATGCTCTGCTATCCACCATAGTCAGGATGTGAAAAAGAAAGATCCTCATTGATCAGAGTGTTCTTTCCAGAGGTCTGTTCAGCGAAAGCCATTTGATTTTAATAAGTGACAGTGACTGATGGAGATGTGACGTTGGTTTTTCCTTACGGCAAAGTTTAAAAGGCGAGTTCACTCAAAAATAAAAATTATTGTCATCAATTACTCATCCTTATGTGGTTCTTCATGTAAAACCTATTGGACTTTTGTCCAACTTTAAAATAAATTAAGATCTTTTTAATAAACCCTGAGATTTCTGTCCCTATTGAAAGTATACCAAACCAAAACTTTGGCACTTCAAAAAGTTGATAAAGAGAGAGACCATAAATCTCATTCATGAGTATTGAGTGGTTTAATCCAATTCTTCTGAAGAGACATGATCGCTTTATATGATGAACAGATTACATTGTTCAACCACACACATCCACAGAGCACATATGTTAAAGTCCCCCTGTGGTGAAAATCAAGCTTTTAATGTTGTTTATATGTCTATATGGTGTTTTTAATATGCTTTAAAATGCTTAGACAAACCATGTGTAAATTCATAAATCGACAGCATTGCTGAGTATTTTCTCCTTAAATCTGCAATGAACCAAAGACTCAAAAACACGGTTTTTGACGTCACAAACTACCTTGTAACCAATCAGATCAACGTGTGATCGTCAACCAGTGGATCTCTGAGTGAGTGAGTGAGTGAGTGAGTGGAGGCGGGGCTCATTTGCATATTCATAGAACCGCATATACTAAATGAGGCAAGGGTGTAGAGTTACTTACATTCAAGCTATTTTAAGTCATAAAGACAAAATGTACAAGGAAAAAACTTTGAAAAATATGTCATTTCGATGATCAAAGAGTTTTAAGGGATAAAATTATTGACAACAGGTGGACTTTAAACATAAGCTCAGCCAAACTGTTTGAAGCATCAGAGTTTTGGTTGTGTGGACTTTCAAACGACACGAGGGTGAGTAAATTAATAGAATTTTTTTTGTGTGTGTGAACAACAAACCCTTTTAATTTACACAACACAAATGATCTACACCAATTTATTATAGCCAAAGAAAATGTGTGCCAATTGTGACATCAGGGCATCCACTAGCACTGCTAACAAATATTCTTGGCGACCTCCAGCAATGAGATCGTTGTCAGTCTGCACAGGGCATGATTTAAACATAACAATGACAAAAATATAGCCTATATTTAGACTTTACTAATCTGATCAACTCCTACTTTTTTTTGCGTTATGGAGATTGATATTAATTTTAATGCTTTGGTAAAAAATAACAAATGTAAAGGTCACTGAAAAAAAAAGAAGAAGAAAAGATTAACACTACAGTTTATAAGACTTCTGTTCAACCTCAAGTTCTACATAAACAGAAACCGATTATATAATCCTTCGGGATGTTATCAGGAAATGCCTTCATCCAAGTTTAAGAGAACAACTATCAAGGCAAATAAACACATCTAATGAAAAACTAATTGAAATGTCACAATCTTGAACAAAACGCTCTTTTTATTTCGAGTTTATACTATACACAAACTGTGCACGTGTTTCTCTAACAACTACGGTAGAAATAATCCCTATAGTGAACAAGTAATTTGGAGAAACCTCAACATTTTCCACTACCCATGAGGGTCTGTGACACTTCTGACCTCTGTGGAATCGTGTCTCAGTGACATCCAAACATTCGGAAGAGAGGAGAGTGGAAAATCTTTGAAGGGGGAGATTTGGAGATAGTGTTGAGGTATTTGAAGGACAATAGAGGCAATTTCCATCTCCCTTCAGTTCAAAACTACATAAAGGTTCAATTGAATTTGTTTAGCATTTGTTATAATCTCAGAATACAAGATTATCTTGAGAGAACAGTTTTTGCACAGTAGGACACGTTTGCTCCCACAACACAGTTGAATGAATCCTTTAAGACAGAAGGGCTGTACTTTCAACATATAAAACCCTTAACCAAAACAAGTGAAGTCCTCTTAAAACTTTATTTATAAATAGTTTGGATCACTTGACCTAATATAGCTTTTAATAGAAGCTTGTTTTACAAAAGGACTGTCGCAATACCAAAATGTAGGCTAAGTATTTAAAAACCAATACCAAAATGTAAGCAGTCTTAAATTTTATATATATATTAGGCCTATATATATAACGGTTAGCAAAATAAGTTAAAACAATGCCATGTACTAGACAATTCAGATACATTATTTTAAGTAATTATTTTCTTAAGGAACTTAAGAGGAGCGGTGAGTGGGTTTTCCACTTAAAATACACAAGTCCAATTTAAACTTAAAGGGATAGTTCACCAAAAATTGGAAAAAAAAATTCATTCACCCTCAAGAGGAAATTTTGAAAGAATTATGGGTAACCAAACAGTTGATGGTCCTCATTGACTTCCATGGTATTTACTTTTTTTTTTAAAGAAAAGTCAATGGGGTAGATCAACTGTTTGGTTACCCATTTTCTTCCAGATATCTTTTGTGTTCAGCAGAAGAAGAAGAAACGTTCACAGGTTTGGAACAACATGAGGGTGATCAGATGACAGAAGAATTTTCCATTTTTGGATGGACTATACCTTTAAAACAGACTGACTGTTTACATTAATAACACAGTTAAGCGCACTTGGTCAAATGCATATTTTACTATTCACATGTTATTAGAGCAAGAGATATTCATATAGCATATACACTTATGCGTCCTGTCAATCAGACAGCACTAGGGTATTGAATTCAATTAATTATTTTTACAACTTGATTATTGACTTGATACCAAACTACTTGTATTGACATCCCTATTTTACAAGTTTCTATCAGGTCGAGGGCGGCTGGTCATTTTTTGATGATATTTGGCACATTTGGATATACCTAGTGGTAGTTAATAGCCTAACAGCCTCATGCTGGTATGACCTGATTTTCTTAAACGTAACTACCATACAGAAATAACAAGAGTGGGAAAAACCAGATATATAGTAGCCTATTTATTTTTCCCCCATTGCTCTGAATGCCTGTTTTGTGCTGTGTGTTGCTGTTATGAGAGTCCAAAACACTCATTGCATTGACGGTTTAACCCATGCCTTGCAATTTAGCTTTATGAAGCTTTTTAAGCTCATGACTCGAATCACAGAATTGATTATTCAGTTCTTTAGGAATTCGTGATGCTGTCTTTTTATTGGGACTTTTCTATAAGGAAACAATCCTTAGTTAATTTCAAAAGTAATTTAACGATTTTTTGTTGTTGTTGTAATAGACACACATGACACATCCAAAGGCAGGAAACACCTGAAGCACTTATCAAAGTACTAAACAAACCTCTTGTATAGATTTTAATCTCCATTCAAATTAAAATAGCTTGAATGTGGCAAGTGGCATGTTTAGTAAGCTAACCTCTTTCTTATATGCTTGAGTCCCTTCTCGATCTACATTACCAATTTGTAGACTTTTACTAAATTTGGACAAATTGCATGTAAATGTCTCTCTAGGTGTCGGATATTGGCAGTTGTCTAACGCTGATCTCTTCACACAACTGCTCTCCGTTCGACCCACTACTGTCATTGGAAATGATTTGTTCCCTTCGAAGAACCTCATATCTCGCCTAGGGCACCATGTTAGTCAGGACCGCCACTGAACTGACACAACAGAAACCAGTCAGATGTCATTTTTTTCCAAAAGTAAAACTGTACTTCGTAGGTGTTGCTGTTCACTTGGAACAGATTTCATTATTCGCTTAGGGGTAAAAGAATTTGAAATATGCAAGCTGTGGTATACTATTAGCAAACGTCTCGAGTCTCTGTGAGTGACGTTTAGATGAATATGGGATTCATTCAGTTTCCTCTAAATAACAAAAATGACATAACTGAAAACAGCAGTTAAGAAAGCATCTGTTTATAGTGACATGGATATGTTTGCACAAGCTCTGCAATTCAGCTCTCCGGTCACATCACATTTATTTATATACCACTTTAATACAATATATTTATTTTAAAGCAAGCAGCTAAAGCATTATCAAGTATTAAGCATGAAAAAAACCAGTCACACTGTAAAAAAAAAAAAAAATCTGTTAAATTTACGGTAAAATACCGGCCGCTGTGGTTGCCAGAAACTTACTGTATAAAATACGGTAGCAACATTTTAGATTTTACAGACTTAAGTTTAAATTTACAGTAATAAACCGTATTTCATTATCTTATATAATGTTCATTTACAGACCTATTGAAGTATTTAATATCTCTTTTGTACCATACACTGACCAACCACCAAAACACAGCAGCCAGTGATGAGAGTCACATGATCAATCACAGCTCATCACAAGCAGATCTTCCACCAGGAAAGTTAATACTAAAAAGAAGCTGCACAGTCTCATTCACACAAACATTAAACACCATCATGGTGACACACATGAAATTATAAAAATGCAATAAACATTAATTTAACAACATTAAATGTAAACATAAAGCCCTATTGTACATAACCTGATTAGAAAAAAACTAAGAAAAACTATGAAGAAACAGTTTTTTCAACAAAAATACATCAAATGTGAAGTGTCACGCAGGGAATTGTGGGAATATCAATTTATGTTTTTTCACTGGAAATTATACAATGAGTTGTTCTTTTTCACTTTCAAAAACTGTAAATTTAACGGTATTTTTACAGTAAAATGACATTAATGTACCATTAGATCGATCACAGTTATTTACTGTATAGTAGGGGTGTAACGATACACCAATGCCACGGTTCGGTTCATATCACGGTTTTGGAGCCTCGGTTCGGTTCGGTTCGGTTTGCAGTAGGAGCAAGGTTCCTGGCAGGGCACCAGCAAGAATAAAAGAACACTATTCAATTTTAACTTGATAACAATACCAATAATTTAACTCATTAACTATCTTTTTACTGTATTATTTATTCATCTTTGTTAATCTTAGTTAATAAAAATACAGCTGTTCATCCTTTGTTTATTCATTTTTCTTCACAGTGCATTAGGCTAACTAATGTTAACAACTTTTGATTTTAATAAGACTACTAGTAAGCTAAATGGTAATAGTTAATGTTAACTAAATGTAGTTAACTAGAGTTTAATAAATTGAACTTTATTGTAAAGTATTACCGATTTAGACGTCTGGTGAGTTGTTGGATAGATCAGTTGTTTTAACCATTCATTAAATGGAATCGGTTCAAAGTCATTAGTGCGCGAATCGGAGGTGTCATTAGCGGACGTGTAGGCTACGCGTTGTGTGATTATCCTGTCAGTTTAGGACATTGCACAAGATTTGTGTCAACACAGTAAACATTTAATCACTGGATAGGTTTTTAGGTTTATTGAAAGTGTGGTTTGTCTCAGCTGAATGTGCGGAACGCTTTTCAGAGAAGATAAGGCAACGTTTTTTTTTAGCACAATACACACCGGTAATTCAGGAAAAAAATCTCCCAATGCTCCACGTGAAGCTCCGGTCTTCCGACCTTTAACCATCGTGTCAATTCAAGATTTTGATTAATATGCGCAAGGGAGGGAGTGACAGTTAAGACGGTGAGAGTGCGCGCGCGGCCGGGCTCTCTTTCTCTCTCTGCTCGTTCTTTCCGGTTCTTTCAGTAAATACTGTGACAAGCGCAGCAGTCTGTCAATCTGTCATCAGAAAAAAATAGTTTTGTGACCTAAGGTGAAGTGAAGTGAGAGCGGGGCGCTTTCGGTTCGAAATGAGAGTATCGCGGTTCGAACCGTAGGTGGTGTATCGCGATTTTTCGGTTCGGTTTGAATATCGTTACATCTTACTGTATAGTAAGGAAACTTTCTGTTAACCAATTACCAGTTTTTCACTGTAGCATTTTTACAGTCTTTTACCGTTAAAATCACGATAATTTTTAGTGTCTCTTTCAATTAGAATTACAACTTAATTTTCTAATATAAAGCAGCAGCTATTATCATGTTTTCACTCGCGTCCGACTCCGAACTCGACGAACTGAACAGAAGAAATTAACCGGCGAAGATTTCCATGTCAAAGAAGGCGGAGCCTCAGAGCCACGCCCACCTATTACATCATCATCACCACAGACCAATGGTAGTACGAAAGGGGTTTACCAGCCTGAACAACTTGGTTTTGGCCTGATACGTTTGTTTACTATCTCCTGCTGCTTCACACCTCATGTTTGTTTGGCTCTTTTTCGTCTGGTTTTTGTCAGCCATTGCACACACTGACTCAAGCTCTGTTATGCGTGACTACTTGTTGGACTCATTCTGTTTGGACTGTCTGGCGGATCACACACACGTGCTGATCTGTGCCATCATTCTAGACTGCGCTGCTGCTGACTCATGCTCTGTTGTTATGGTGTGTGTGTCTGTAGTATATAAATCGTGTCCGTTCAGCTTGTAAAATGACTTGAGAACTGGCTGAAATTGCTATATTATGTAAACATAATTCCATTAAAGGGATAGTTCACCAAATTTTTTTAATTATATCATACTCACCCTAATGTCGTTCCAAACTAGGGCTGTCAATCTTCCTCTATAATACTATTCGAATTCCATTCCTTATTTTATTTAATATTCGAATAATATTCGAATATTAAATGCTCAAATTCATTCCTATTATTAATATTTGCGACATTACACAGGCTTATGGATCGTCAATGCCACTATAGCATTTGGTTGTTGTTGTTACACGTTCTGTCCACTAGAGGGACAGCTAACATTACAATAAACATTTAGAAACGGGTGATCGCGTTTTTTTTATTAACAATAAAACAGCGGAACAAAATGAATGACTTTAATTTGGCAACTTGAATGGACATTTTTCCACTGATCAGTTGTCTGATGTTGTGTCAGATTTTCACAACTCTGTCAGTGATTGTTGCGCGGCTAGGACAGCAGACAGCTGGTTAAGCCCCGTGATGAAGAGAAGAAAATAAGTCATTCTTGCCTGTTTTAGCAGCGGTTTCCTTGGACAGATCGCCTATAGCTTGTCATGGTGTAGCGTTGGTCAGATGTGCCCTAATGGTGCGTTCACACCGGACGCGAATTAGCGCGTCAGGCGCGAAAGGACACAAAAGTGGTCAAGTGTATAACTAGACGCGGCAGGCGCGAATTTGACGCGCTATTCGCGTCCGGTGTGAACGCACAGTAAGGTTGCAAGTTGAGGAGTGATATTTCATTCAGACTTTATTTGTGATTTAATTTTCCCATTTATGATTTGAAATCCAAACACCTTCCACACATCGCTTCTCAAATTGTCAGGAGTGGTGATCTCCGTTTCCATGGAGACATTGCTCGCCGCCATTATTGACAGTAATTGTTATGACGATGCAGCGTGGATAACGCGCACAATTGTGTTACGATTTCAATTTTTTAATTGTTATCAGACGAAACAAAAGCATTTCATTTTCTCATGCCTGTGTAAGCCAAGTTGGCGAGAAAGGCAAGATATCATATAATAAAAAAAAAAATAACAATAAAAAAAAAAAGCAATATTCGAATAGTAACTTCCGCATTCGAATAGTATTTATTTTTTTAATATTCGAATTATATTCGAATTTCGAAATTCGTTCCAACAGCCCTATTCCAAACCTGTAAGACTTTCCTTCATCTTCGAAACACAAATGAAGATCTTTTTGATGAAAATCTGAGAGCTTTCTGTCCCTCCATAGACAGCTACGCAACTAGGCTACCACTTTAACGCTTCAAAAAGATCGTAAAACTAATCCATATGAATCGAGCGGTTTAGGTCCACATTTTCTGAATAGACACAATCACTTTATATGATGAATGTTTATCTGAATAAAAGCCTATATTCAATCTGTTCATCAACTCACACACCAGATGTGGTTAAAACAACCAACAGAAGCTTGTTCACTTGACGCGCAAGAACCAATGAGGTTTGTTCTCGCGAGTCAAGCACGTTCGGTTGAGCTTCTGTTAATGTTTGCTGATTATGTTTATATGTGAATAAAAGCCTAAATTCAATCTGTTCATCATAAAAAAATCGAGTCTCTTTAGAAAACTTGGACTAAACCACTTAATTCATATGGATTTGTTTTACGGTCTCTTTATGAAAGTTTTGAAGCGTCAAAGTGGTAGTTGCGTAGCTGTCAAAGGAGGGACAGAAATCTCTCAGATTTCATCAAAAATATAATCATTTGTGTTCAGAAGATAAACGAAAGTTCGGAAGGACATTAGGGCGAGGTAAATGATGACAGAATAAATTTTTTAAATGAACTAACCGCTCATCTCTATAACATGAATGGTCATAAAGTGTCCATTTATTAAAACAGCTTTTTTCTCTACTCAGATATGTCACATCTCATGTGAGTGAACATTTTAATCATATTTCTCAAATTTGCAGTTAACATCTTTATTTTTTTCAGAATGTACCTTTTATTTATTTATGTTAGAATCATGTCTGCCAACTAGAAATGATTTTACATAAAACCTGACTGTAACGAAATAATTTGTTATTTCTAGATTTAATAAATCTGCTTTTTTTACTAGTCTGTTTTTCACTATAAATCGCCAAGTAAATTCAAAATCTCGTGAATTCAAGGAAAAGTAACAGAAGATGGACAAAACGTTTATGAAATTTTAGATTTTGGAATTGAAAATAAAAATGTATTATTGGCAACAGCATCATCATCGTTATTATTATTAAGGTTTAACTATATAAGAAACTTTTCAAATGGACCTCGTTAATTTTTAACCACTTTACAACATGGCACGTGCTAGAGTTCATATATTGTTTTACACGAGCAGTTTAGTCATATGGATGTGAACACTAGACAAAGCAAATGCCATTATTATTAAATAATCCGGTCCAAAACCAAAGTGACGCTAAAGCTAATCGGTTTTATAACGTTACTTTTTAAAAGAAAGTGACATTTGTGGAGCTGAACTCACCAGATTGCGGAGCGAGGACTCATCCATGCTGGAATATCTCTTCTCTGACATCTTCTCCGACGTTTTATTATCGCTTTGAATGGCTAGTTCATTCGGTACGAGTGTAAAATACTTGTTAAAATAAACCGTCATATACACATAATAGAAAGGCTCACTAATACATTAAAGAAAGAGTAACGTTATGTCTCGGTTCGGATGGTTTGTGAGAGGCTCTCTAAAAAAACGCACAACCCGTCTGTACTACAGCCTAAAGAAAAAAAGCCTAAAAATTATAAAAATCCTCGTTATTTAACGGCAGCTGTGTTTCCATACAAACTCCAACCGCTTCACGGTTCACAGACAGACAGTCAGTCAGACTACATGCCGTCGGAGTCACAAGCGGTGAGTGATTTGAGTTGAAGCCCCGCCCCTAATACACCACCAGCCAATAACAGGCCGGCAAATTCAAAACCTCACACGCTCAAATGACAATTTTACTCTCTGATTGGGTAACAAATTATTACATTGTTTGTTTGTTTGTTTTTTTCTTTCAGTAGGTGTATAATTTGTCACTCACTGCGATCTGACAACTATGTATGAAGAAGACTATGTCATACTTTATTTTTCCTCATTTCACTTAATTTCCTCCACGCCCTGTCTGCTGACTAAACGGCTTGTGCAATAAAGCCAGGAGCCACTCACATGCCCTGCAGCAAGATAGGTAACTACAAGAAACAATAAGAAACATTATCAAAATAGAATGAACAATATAGGTAAACATATCATTAGTTAATTAAAGCCCAGTGGCCGGTTGCATAAACTGCTTAGACTGGTCTTACAAGTTATTCGTCAAAAGACATTTAACCATTTTCTAAGTCACATAAAAGGTTGATTGGTCTAATTTGAATCCGAAAAGACAGACTGATTAACCTAACTATTTGCTACCGGGTCAGACTATTTCTTAAAGTGATAGCTCACCCCAAAAAAATATTTGTTACAGGAGAACAGGTAAAAAAATTGTGGTTGTCACCTGGTGGCTATTTCCACCACAAAGTCGTAAATACGAGTGGGAAGCTCGGGATCCGATCTTTACGAGTTGTGGGCGTGTCAGTGAGAAACATGGCGGAATAGAGTGCCGAAGTTATGACGTCACTTTGTAGGCCAACCCGGAAGTTAGCGGCGCATGGGTTCCCTCGATCGAAAAGCTATGCATTTTCCCCATAGACTTTTGGGAAAATCGCCAAAAATAAGATCTGTGTTCAACAAAGAGTTGTGACCCTTACACGTTTTGTTTATCAAGATAATCTTTACAAGTTAATCCAAAATGTATACATTTTGAAGCCTAAATAAAGCCGTCAGATATAAAATGCTAACGGTAGGCTATAAACGGACTACAGCACACCACTCTGACCATAGTCGCGGATCTACGTCATCATCAAGCTTCCTCAAACTTTATTTAAAAAACATGCTCGCTCATTATGATCTGCGCTGTGAATGAATGGTATGAACACTTATCCACCTTTTCATGAGAAATATTGCCCATTCGTTTTTTCCCCAAAAATGTTAGAAACTAATTTTGTTTATGCGTGCCTCTCTGAGATTTTTGTTATCTTTTGTTAATGTTTTATTTATTCGTTTATTCTTTTGTTAGTTTAATAAACCTTAATATTATTTTCTTTGTGATTATGATTATGCCTGATCATTGTGCCCTAAATAAACTTTAATAAAGATGATCTTTCACTGTATTATGTTTGATTGTATGTTTGCATACCATTTGCTTATTCGCCAGAAAAAAAACGCGCTTTTACCATCTCAGAAGTAACGTTACTAACGTTAGCTATGGCCGTATCGATTTCCAATCTTATGTCCTTTTTCTTAGACGATAGAAAAACCATAGATAGAGGAGAGAACCACTATAAATCTGGACATGTACAGTGCTGCTTAGATACTGGTTTACTTGTGGTTGCATCTCGGGACAAAACAAAACACCATTGTCGAACAGTCTCTCCACAGAAATAAAGAACGTGAGGCTGAAACGCGGGTTTGTTATGATGACGTCTAAAGTCCCCGCCAAAGGATGTAGTCCCTTTTAGCAACTTGTTAGCAACCACCGTTTTTAAGTCTCAATAAAGTTTTAAAAAATCACAAGCAGGTTATAACTGGTGTGTTTTATGTCATAGATCAAAACGTGAAAATATTTAGAGGCTTTGTTAACCACAGACCTTATTTCAGGCGATTTAGCAAAAACCCATTCAAAAAACCCATAGACTTTAGGGCGAGGGAACCGGAAGTGCTAAAATGCTAACTCACTTCCGCGTTTCGGCCTACAAAGTGACGTCATAACTTCGGCACTCTATAGAGAGCCTAAGTCCCTCCCCTTCCGGTGGACCACCATGGGACCTTATTTCGGAAAAATATTGTATGGTAGTCAATGGTGAGAGACAACCAATATTTTGATCTCGTTTGAATTGTGCCCTGAATTACACATATGATGTTTGTCAATTTAAAAGATACATTTTAAAGTCAAGAAAGTCGCAGTTTGATGTAAAACTGTTGAGGTATAAGACTGTGAAAATACGTAATTACAAAGACTACAAACCCAAAAGGCGCACATGTGACGTCATACCTTTTCTCTCAATGAATGAAGCTAACTTTACTGAAGCTAACTTTACTGAAGCTAACTTTACTGAAGCTAACTTTTACTGAAGCTAACTTTACTGAAGCTAACTTTACTGAAGCTAACGTCTGTCATTTTTTCTATAGTCTTACGTTATAATCGTAAGCGTTACGCCGTGATGCCGGAGTGTGTTTGTACCAGACTGCACACACACGAGCAACGGTGACGTATACTGCGAGATGAGAGATGTAGTTCATTGAGCGATTTTCCACATAAAACTAAACGTTACTCTTCTGTTTTATGACAAACTGCGACTTTCTTGACTTTCATAATTATTGTTTAAATTGACAAACATCATATGTGTAATTCAGGGCACAGTTCAGACGGAATAAAAAGATAAGTTGTCTCTCGTCATTGACTACCATACATATATTTTCCGGAATAAGGCCCCATGAGCCGGAAGCGGAGGGGCGGGGGGACTTAGGCTCTCTATACCACAATACCGAAAGGTATGTAGCAGTGATATTGTCAGGCTTTTCTATTTCTATTTACATCGAAGTACGAACTTCCCAGGAGGACTTGAACGCACCAAAAACTCATAGGAACTTCAATTATTGTGATATAAACTTCAAATTTGGAACACACCTTGGTTAGATCTTTGATTTCTAGCAATTTTAGAGTCCAAATTACTTTGTAAAATATGTTTTGTCTGAAAATGTTTAGTACAGTACATTTGTTTTTACAGTAAAAATTTTACTTCTAGGGTGTGTGTAACAATCGTTTGTCACAATATTTTGCAATACAAAAATTCATCAGTATCATGGATAATGACAATATATATTGTGTATAGTTCAACCAAAATAAAAATTACTGTGAAAAAAATTCAAGTTTACAGAGTTTTAGTGTCAGTACTGCATTAAACTGCTATATATAATGTTGAATATAATGTATAATAATGCAATGGGGGGAATATTTGTGGGTCCTGATTATGCCAAATGTCTGATGTTATCATGTTACCAGTAAAAAGTGGCCTACATTATTTTAAATATATATGTCAGTGACAGAGATCAAGCATATTCGTCTAAAATAATTCTGTGTTTTCATCTTCAGAATCACGAAATATTGTTATTCTGGTGTCTCTATTGTCCTGTGCTTTGGGTTTCCAGCATCAAGTCCAAACCTATTCATTTACACACACAATGTAACATAAAATTTAGCATTTTAATCATATGTCTTTTATCATGTCTTGTAGTATCGCAATAATATATTATCGTGAGTTTCAGTATCGAGATATGCATCAAATCGTGACATGAGGGTATCGTTTACACCGCTATGAACTTCTATAACTTTTTTTACCTTTCCATTATCACTGTCAATAATCTGCTGAGGATCTTCTTTAAAAAGAGACCAACCTTGGGTGTGTAATCCAAAGCATTTATTAATTACAACAAGTTCAGATTGCATTTTCACATCAGTTCTTTTTCAATTAGTTATTACAAAAGGAAATTGTACTTTGATATACATAAATATACATTTAAAATAAAAATATTTTGGGACAAATATTGCTTGATTGCATTAAAAAAAAAAGTTGTTTATTGTTTTATGTGTATTATAAATCCACCCTTTAAAACGGTCAGTTCTCCCAAAAATTTAAATGATCCCATAGTTTACACAATCGGAGTTACATTAATAAATATCCTGGCTCTTCCAAGCTTTATAATGGCAGTGAATGGTAACTGAGATTTTGAAGCCCAAAAAAATGCATCCATCCCTCATAAAAGTAATCTATACGGGTTTGGGGTGTAATAAAGTCCTTTTGAAGCGCAGGTGATGCATTTTTTGTATGAATAATATCCATATTTATAACTTTATAAAAAATAATCACTGGCTTCCGGTTAACGGCCATACACGAGTCTAGTTTCGTTGAAAGAGTGACCTCTGACCCGACGCATGATGAGAGACCTTTGACCCGACACATGGCGTATTGATGAACGCTGATTATAGTTTATAAAGTTATAAATATGGATATTTTTTCTTATACAAACACCTGGCTTCGCTTCAGAAAGGCCTTTATTAACCACTGGAGCCGTATGGATTTCTTTTATGATGGATGGGATGCACTTTTTTGGGCTTCAAAATCTCAGTTACTATTCACTCCCATTATAAAGCTTGGAAGATCCAGGGTATTTTTTCAATGGATTGTGTGTTTGGCTGAGCGAAGAAAATCATTTACACCTAGGGTTAGCTTGATGGGGACTTAGTAAAATTATGGGATAATTTTAATTTTGGTGTGAACTATCCCTTTAAATCAGCTTTTCGAGTCTACTAAAGAATTCAGTATGGGCAATTTCAGTATTCCTGGTGAAAAATCACCAACATAAGGTATCTTTTGTATGCTGGGACCATCATGGGATGCTGGTTTACTGGTGGATCTTAGCATTTTTAAGCGATAATTTTACAGCATGATGAATGCACCGCTATAATGGATTATAGTCTTATGAGGTCCTGGACTGCGTCTTGATTAAGAGAAACCAACAATTTGAGATCGTCTGTGCATTGCTGAAATAACACCTGATTTTCACAGGTCAATGGAGGATCCTCTTCAGAACAGAATGACTCGGATGTCTTTAGTGAGCCAGTGTCGTGTTCTGTGGACTGCACTGAATGTGTCTTCAGCAGATCTTTTGCCAGTTTCACAGCACACTGCACAATCACAGAAGGCATATACTTGTTGAATGTGTAGTCAGCCAGACTCAGTTCACACACTTTGCAAGCCAACCATTTCCAGTTGATGGTGTGCTCCTGCCATGCTTCTGTATCTGATACTGTACTGACCATCGCATCGATGGCTCCACCACTCTGGTATCCAGTAAGGCGACTGGTGAAATAGTCCAGAAAGAAAGCCAGAGTTGGTGCGGCCAGTCTAAAATTGAGTCTGAGAAGGACAGGCTTCGAGATTGCACAGCTGTTCTCTGGAGAAAGAGTTGCAGCAAAGCGACAGAAGTTGTGTGATGCGAGGCGAATACACTTCAACCTGGGAAAACACAAAGATCAGAATTTACTCACTCAGATTTACATACTGTGTCCCATATTTGTGATCAATTGCGCCTGAAAAGTGTTGTACTAACCCTTGTAAAAAAAGAAGAACACTTGAGCACTTGTGCTTTTAAATAGAGTACACTTGACTACATGTTAATGCAATGAAATGAAAATGCGTTATAGTTTAAGTTCATATTAAATGCAATTAGTTGAACTTTAGAGTGATTTGACACACTTCAGCAGGACTTAAAGGGATAGTTCACCCAAAAAATTTTATTAGCCCATGATTTTCTCACCCTAAGCCATCCCGGGTGTATGTGACTTTCTACTTTCAGACATATATATAATCTGAGTTATATTAAAGGCACACTATGCAAGATTTGTACCTTAATATAACAGCTTCCAAGTCATTAATATAACCAAGTCATTTCGATGGTAAACAAAACTTGTAGTAGGGCTAATCATCCCGAAAGCACCGCTGGCAAAACCAGCAATGCAGGTTTGAGAGGTGACGCCCCTGCCAAATCTCGCGAGAATCACGACTTGCTTTACGGCACGACGTCACATACATCAACAACATATGAAGCAGCCTCTATGGAAGACACTGGCACGCATGTCAGACGTGAATCATGGCAGAGTCGACGAAGAAAACGAAGAGGGGATCAGGCCGTGAGTGCAGAGACAGCTCTGCGCGAGTGGTATTTACAAGAGTAATGATAAATACAAGTACTCCACAGCGACTCTAGGGGGCGCTATTTGACAAAAACAGCATAATATGCCTTTTAAAAAATATCCTGGCTCTTCCTAGCTTTATAATGACAGTGAATGGAGGATGAGATTTTGAAGCCCAAAAAAGTGCATCCATCCATCATAAAAGTAAACCGTGGTCTAACATAAAAACGGCTCCGGGGGTTAATAAAGGCCTTCTGAAGCGAATATAAATTATCAACTAAAATAACTAGCTTCCGTACGTATGGCCGTACGCATGGATTTACGGTGAAAGACTACCGTATTTTTTCGTACTTTTTTTCATAGTTTGGCTGGTTCCTGCGACTTATAGTCAGGTGCGACTTATATATCAAAATTAATTCATAATGACTGAGATGAACCAAGAGGAAAACATTACCGTCTACAGCCGCGAGAGGGCGCTCTAGTTAGCGGAGTTGTTCAGAAGCGACACAGAGGAAGAACTCAATGTATCCAGTGTTGAGGAATGAGATCGGGAGTTGTGGTGAACTTGCTTACCGGTAACTTGTTGGACTCGCTGGCTATGTTAGTTTAGCCTATTCAGCCTCCCAGGTATATGTTCTTTATGCTATTGGTGCAGCTGAATAACTGTTAATGTGTTACGTTAACACACCGGACACTTTTCAGCCGGGTTGTTCTGTGTGCTATTGTGTAGTTGAATAACTTGCCTTTCAGATTAAATGTCTGTTCTTGGTCTTGGATTTTGTGAAATAAATTTCTAAATAAATGCGACTTATAGTCCAGTGCGACTTATATATGTTTTTTTCCTCTTCATGACACATTTTATGACTGATGCGACTTATTTTTCTTACACAAACGCATCGCTTCGCATTTACTTTTATCATGGATGGATGCTTTTTTGGGCTTCAAAATCTCATCCTCCATTCACTGCCATTATAAAGCGTTCAAGAGCAAGGATATGTTTTAATATTACTCTGATTGTATTCGGCTTAAAGAAGAAAGTCATATACACGATGGCTTGAGGGTGAGTAAATTATGGGATACATTTTTAATTTTGATTGAACTATCCCTTTCATAACAATAACCAGAAACTGAGCTATAAGCTCAATGAAACTGCAGAGGAAAAGAGAGCGCTGTACTCCACCTGTTTTAGTGGCGATCAGTAAAGATGTCACTCCCAGTAACTGGAAGCAGTCTGCAGCGACTGAGGTCGTGATCAAGAAACGGTCCATGATATTAACAGCCAAACAGCAGGACTCAAAGGACAGTTTTGAGCTGTCTGTGCACAGCTATGAGCCAGCTGACCAGTTTGCTGCGAGCCTCTGCCGTAATCTACCGGGATATAAAGAAATCATGTAAAAAATGACCAGACAAAGCAATTGATAACGGTAAGCACAACAACAGTAATAGAGGAGACTGGCTAGGTGTCAGAAGGATATCTCGGGGCTGCGTCCAATATTGCATTTCTCTTACTAGAAACAGTATGTGACCAAAAAAAAGGTTCAAAGTACACTCATAAAATAGTAGACTAAAGTCCCCGGATGACCTTCTACTTCCTGTGAGATTCTGTATATGATGGACACTTTACTATCCCATGAGGCCACGGGAGAGGATTTATGAATGGCAGTGAAGTGATGCAACTGTAGATCACATGACAAGCCCGTAGGCAGGGGGGGGTTCGGGTGGTTCAACGAACCCCCCCCTCACTGCCTAAGGTCCAAAATGTAAGTCGTTTTTTTAAATGTGATTATTGTCATCATTGTTTTAATCAATGCTTGTGACAAATATTCTGGGTTGCTGTTTCAACTTAATATGATATTAATATGATATACGGCACACACACCACGTCCAGATAGCTTCGCACCGTAGGCGCACGTCAGAAACAGAGGACATGGGTGGTGTGTGTTCATCTGAGCCTCATTGGTCCGTCACTGCCCGTCAATGTCAGAATAATTGAGATGACCAATCAAATCAAAGTAGGCGGGCTTTATGTTCACAGAAGCATCTGAGCGCGAATTTTAGCAGCAGCGCGAGGCGCACCTCGACGCGTCAGTAGTTTATGCTCAAGTGTGAGATAAGATGTATAGCTAAACTAAACATTTCATATTTGACAGCTGTTTTAGGTCATACATGTTTGAAATAATCAGGCAAACTAATAAACTGTCTAATTTCACAATTTTTAACGGGAAAATAGGCCCTATGTAACGTGATTCATGTTAAAGCTAACGTTACTGTCATTGTGAGGGGACAAAAAACATACGAAGCCGTTTTCATCTATAAGGCACAGGTTAATATGAATGTGTAGCATATTAAGAATTAATATTATAATATAATTTGTAGTCTTCAGTAAATTAAGGTGACTCAAAGTGCACCAGATTAATGAATTTATCTTTAAAATGTACAAACTTTTCTTCCGGGGGTGCATGCCCCCGGACCCCCCTAGAGGTAACTAGTTGTTTTTTTGTTTGTTGTTTTTTTACAAATTAGTGCAATAAAAGGTCACAAAAATTAAGTATTTGAACCATCATAATTACATACAAAAAGTGGAGAAAAAATGGAAAAAGGTCCACTTTTTGGAAAAAAAGAACCCCCCCTTTCAATAGGCTGGCTACGGACCTGCATGATAATGACAACATGGCGAGTCTGGATTACATTCATACCAGATTAAACACACTTGTTTAGATGTTGTGAATTAATTACTCAAAATAAGTAAGTAAGAGAGTATGTGATTTCGGACGGCAGCCTAGCTCACAAGTACAAAATGCTTCTCTAAGTTAGTGGTGTTCTGTAAATTAAGATGTTTTTGCTCATTTTATCCCCCAAACTAAATTCCAATATCATCATATTTAGCTGTTGATTTAAACAAGTGAATAGCCTACAGTTAAGTCTCTCTTATGTTCACCACGTCTGCATTTATAAAAGAAAAAGAAAAACTAAATACTGTGAAATAGTTTTTTTATGTCAATATATATTAAAATGTAATTATTCCTGTGATCAAAGCTGAATTTTCAGGATCATAACTCCAGTCTTCTTCAGTGTCACTTGTGCTGCTTTTAAAGGGATAGTTCACACAAAAAGTAAAATTCTGTCAAAAGCCTAAATTCAATCTGTTCATCAATAAGTGATCAAGTCTCTTAAAAAAAATTGTTTTTACTATACAGGTTCGATTCATATGGATTAGTTTTACGATCTCTTAGCGATGGCCAACGATTAATCGCGAATAATCGCATCCAAAAATAAAAGTTTGTGTTTAAATAATATATGTATGTGTACTGTGTATAATTATTTTGTATATATAAATACACACATGTGCAGTATATATATATTTAAGAACTATTTGCATGTATATATTTATACATAATTTATATTTATACATAAATATTTTATATATAAATAAAAAAAAATTCTTAAATATATCATGCACGTGTGTGTATTTGTATATACAAAATATTTACACACAGAGTACACATACATATTATTTAAACACAAACTTTTATTTTTGATGCGATTAATCGCGATTAATTAACTTTTTGAAGCTTTAAAATTGGTAGTTGCGTAGCTGTCAATGGAGGAACAGAAATCTCTCAGATTTCATTAAAAATATGAACGAAAGTCGTATGGGTTTGGAGCGAGACGAGGGTGAGTGTGAGACAGAATTTTCGATTTTGGGTGAACTATCCCTTTTTGAATAGAAATCTTTTGTAATACTAATATTAAATAATAATAAAAAAATCACTGTAATGCTTCATTTCTGAATAAATGGGTATTTCTGATCGTCTCACCTGAGGTTGATGTGCCAGGCAGTTTTGCGCGAGGAACTGCAGCTCATTGTGTCTCTGGATGATGAAGCAACTCTCCTCATAATCGCACTCATGCCATGCCTTCACTGGAGAAATCTGAAGCTCTTCCTCAAAGCCAGAGTCACTTAATCTAGACATCTCTGAGCAGACACACTGAGGATCCTCTACTGCTGGGATGGATGCTGTACTGAAAGACTTCCCCACATGCTCGGCATCTTACTGTAGCACACGGTGTCAGTCTCAGTGGAAATGCAGTGTTTTCAGGTGGAAGTGTCGTGTGCTTGTAAACCGGGTCTTTCCCGGGGTTTTTTAAGCGCGCACTCTAGGGCGCTATAGTGCCCGCGCACCGCGTGACCATGACAACAGTCCCACGGGAGCGGCAGGTGTTGCCCAGGCACGCGCACATCTCAAGCGTCACTCGACTTAAAAAAAAATAATAATATAAAATATAACTCTTCTTTGTTTAACATATTATATGAATAATGAACGAGGCGTTTATATAGCGCTTTCATACTATTGTAACCCATCATATCAGGGATCTCTCCCTCAACCACCAATAGGTTATTTCAGAAATCTTAAACAGTTAAACAACTATAAAACATTAAATACTGCATAAGAACAGCCAAAAAAAATGGCTAATTTAAGACATTTTTATTGAATTTGGTATTTGATACCATTACCACAAAAATAACACTTAAATCTTCCAAAAGGGGGTTTCACATAATGCAATTTTGTTCCCCAAAGAGACTTTCATATCAGTTCTTTAAAAAAAAAAATTCTTAACTCTTTTATCTTCTATAACATAAGTCAAAGCTTTTCAGCTATCGTTAAACAGTTTAAACAATTATAAAACATAAAATACATAAACAACATAATTGGGCTAATTTAAGACATTTTTGATTGAATTTGGTATTTGATACCAACCTAGATTAAAAACAACAACACTTAATTCTCAAAATAAAGGTTCCAAAATTGTGTTTTTTTGCAGCAATGCCATTCTTGTTTTCCCCCAAAAAGAGACTTTCATATCTTAAAATAACAATTTTTTTCTAGTGCGAAGAACATTTTAAAAATCTAGTTTACACCATTAAGAACTTTTGTGCAATGAAAAGTTTCCATGGAAGATGAGGGTTCTTCAATGGAACAATCACCAGCAATAAAGAATCTTTTTCCAGACTTGTTGTGTTGCACTTAACCTATATTTTCACATTTTGAAGTGATTCCAACCATATTAACAAGCAATTTAAAACCATCATGTTGAACTGTGTGCATCTGAAGTGTCTCAGCTGATGGAAGTAATACATTATTTATCAGCTTTAATATATCGGTCAAATTTTTTTATTGGGCCGATAACGAAAATTCATAATTGAAAAATGAACATATATCAGCCGATACCATTATGGCGGCCGATATATTGTGTATCTAAAACCTCACTGAGATACATAAATTGTGGCATCTTCTACATATTTGACAACCTATATATGAACATATAATTAAATATATTGTTAAGATATGGTGTTTCATATTCTTATTGGTTGTGATTTTATTGTTTTAATCATTAATTTAGACAGCACTGAAGAGGAAGGCCTTCCTCAGCCACAGCTCCATGTTGTTTGCTTTATTTTTCTAAAGTTTCATTAATGTGTATTTATTGAAGGAATCTCATTCTCATGGTCAAACACAGTTTGAAATTAGTCAACCATCTAGTTTGCTCATTTACAAAAGTAATAGCAAATCATTAATTGAAGGGTAAAATTAGACTTGACAGATGCCCATCAAATAATGTCATTCGACATCTAAAGTCAATCATTGTATCCCTTAAAACTCATCTTTGATCACCAAAATGAAAAATGTCTTCATAAGTTAAAATATCTTGAATGTAACTTGACACCCTTGCCTCATTTAGTATAGCTACGTGGAGCTATAAATATGCAAATGAGCCCCGCCTCCACTCACTCACTCAGAGATCCACTGGTTGACGATCACACGTTGATCTGATTGGTTACAAGGTAGTTTGTGACGTCAGAAACACCAGCGATTTCAGTGTTTTGAGACTGTCTTTGGTTCACTGCAGTTTTTAAACAGAAAATACTCAGCAATGCTGTCGACTTATGAATTTACACATGATTTGTCTTAAAGCGTATTAAAAACACCACATAGACATATAAACAACATTAAAAGCTGGATTTGGTTTTAATAACTAATTTATTCATTTTTAGAGATGCTGCTTCAAATAATGAGGACCAGTCCACAATTATTCAGATCTGTGATTATGAAGAACTTAATAACAACTTGCATCCAGGAAGACAGATGACGGAGAGGGAAAAATGGAGATCAATAACCCATATACAGCTGTGAAAGATACAAAAAGAGGAAACTCTCTGTCTAAAAGGAAAAGGAGCCAGAGCTTTTCCCTTCCTTTCAGTCTGGGCCATATTCAGACATAATAGTAGTAAGTGTCCAGCAACAACAAATAAATCTTTCATATTAGCTCCGTTCACACATTAATATAGCCTAGGCTATTCGTGGGAGTCATTCGCTGCAGTTAAGATCAAATATATAGATAGTACAGACCTCTGTGTAGCCTTATCAGAAACACACCGGTCCGTTCAGTTGTTTTATGTGTAATTCCGTTGATGTATGGTTTATTATGAGAATATTTGGTTGAGACGCAACTATTGAAAACCTGGAATCTGAGGAGCAAAAAAAACGAAACATTGAGAAAATCTCCTTTTAAAGTTGTGCATTTATGTTCACGATTGTGCTGCATTCACTCACAAAAATACATGTTTTATATATTTACGGAAGGAAATGTACTAAATATCTTCATGGAACATGATCTTTACTTAATATCCTAATGATTTTTGGCATAAAAGAAAAATCTATAACTGTGACCCATACAATGTATAGTTGGCTATCGCCACAGATTTACCGTGCGACTCCAGACTGGGTTTGTGGTCCAGGGTCACATAGAAACAAGTTTTATATTTTTCCAATCTGTTTATATTTTTGTTTTAACCAATTAATACAGGTTTAACAGAGAGAGAGAAAAATAATAAACTAAATACTTTAACATTTATCATGATCTGCATATACCCAGTACAGTATATGAACATTTATCTTAAATATCTATATATAATCAGTGCAGTGATATAAAGGGAAACTCCTGCTGCTTTTATTTTTCAATTGAGATTTAAGAAGGAAGGACACATGTCCATATGTTATTGGTATTTCTTTAATAACAGCGCCACGCTCAGGACACTAAAGGCATTTCATTCAAGAAACAGCACAGAAGTATAACGTAAGGTTTATTTGTGCGTTAAAAGACAGTCGAATGGATTTACATGGTTATGTACATATCACACTAATAACACTTCAACACAAAACAAGTTCAAGTCAATCAATTGCATTTTAAAACTTCTGTAAATGGCATCAGTTCCTGTGCTGCACATTATGGGCTGAAAGTGCAAAGGTTTATTAAAATGAACATCCACCAGGCAGATTAATCTTGTATTATTATGTAGATCGTTATAGATTTGAACTCCTGGTCCACAATCCACAAAACAACCACGTGGAAGCAACTGCGAGTGTGTTGTAGGTGTAGGCCGGAGCTGTGAGGTAATGTGATGCAGCTTTAACTCATAAGCCTCGGCACAACACAATAACTGGATTATTAAATATGAACATGTCAGTGTGACTAACAGGTACACAGCTTTCTGAGAAGAAAACAAAGCAATGGAGTGCAGTTTTAACTCTCTGAGCTGCACGACATACAGGCACATGTAAAATAAATAGCAAGCTGCTCAATAAAGCGTGCACAAGCAACAGTGAATTGAGTTAATGATCCTCTAAATGTGTTTTCTGAAATATGGGCTTGTGTTGAGGTGGCAGCACAGGAACTGATGGCCGAACAGGCACTAAAGCATCAGTCTCTTTCTCCAGTCTAGGATTGATCGGATGGGATGTCCTGGAAGGGTCGAGGGTCACATGTTGAAGCTTTCTCCACATCCACACGTCCCTTTGATGTTGGGATTGTTGAATACAAACTCGCTGGAAAGTTTCGTTTCGACGAAATCCATCTCTGTGCCGAGCAGCGTCAGCTGGGCCTTCTTCTCAATGAACACGCGCGCGCCTGGAGAAAAAACCACAAATATGATCATTCATAACATGCATAACACACTTCTGTTCAAAAGTGCAGGGTCAGTCATTTTTTTCTTCTTTTTTTAAAGAAATTAATACTTTTATTCAACAAGGATGCAATAAATTGATGAAAAGTGCCTGTAAGGACAATGTTATAAAAGTTTTTGATTTTAAATAAACGCTGTTCTTTTGAACTTTCGATTTATCAAAGTAAGAATCCTGAAATAAAAGGTTTCAGCAATGAGAATAATCAGAAATGTTTCTAGAGCAGAAAATCAGCATATTATAATGATTTCTGAAGGATCATGTGACACTGAAGACTGGAGTAATGATGCTTAATATTCAGTCATTAAATGCACAACTTTAAAGGAGATTTTCTCAATGTTTCGATTTTTTTGCACCCTCAGATTCCAGATTTTCAATAGTTGCATCTCACACAAATATTGTCCTAACAAACTATACATCAATGGAAAGCTTATTTGTTCAGATTTCAGATTATGTATACATCATTTAAAAAATATTGACCCATGTGACTGGTTTTGTGGTCCAGGGTCACATATATTAATGTCGAAAACAGCGAGGTCTATTATAAATAGTAATATATTTCACTTTTTACTGTATTTTTGATCAAATAAATGCAGCCTTGGTGAGTAGAAGAGACTTCTTTTAAAAACCCAAACTTCTGAACCGTAGTATAAATTAAAAAGATAACATTGCAGTAATTCATCAACTCACCATCTTGCAGAACCTCCTCGTCTGACTTGTCCTTCTCTTTAGTGTAGTCAAGAGTATAAGTGAGGCCGTTGCAACCTCTGGTTCGAACCCCGACCTTCAGGCCAATCTGTGTGAACAACCCGAAGAATGAGACGCGAGAAATGCATCAAACGCTCATCACGACTAATAAAGAGAACAAATACTCACATATTCTGGTTTATTCTGTAAGAGCTGAATGACTTTATCCACAGCTGACGGCGTCTGGAAATGAAGAAAATACAGAGATGTCAAATCAACGTCCTTTAGTCAACAAATAAATACACCCTTTTAAGTTTTTTTCCCTCTAATGTTTGCTACAAAGACTATTCAAATTATATATTTTTAACAAAACATAAAATATATATAACCAGAAGAAAGAAGGCAAAGCACTTTTATTTATAGAGCACATTTAAAACAGCCACTGCTGTACAATCAAACACATAAATACACAAACAAACAAGAAAACTCATAAAATTACATTGAACCAAAAGCCAGAGAGAAAAATAAGTCTTTAGTGAGGATGTAAAGCTATCAACATTGGAAGACAGCCTTAAGCCTTAAAGCTACACTGTGTGATTTTTACCCCCATCTAGCGGTGAAAAGGTATATCATGACCATCCAGTGAATATTAGTTTCTGTTCCTCTCAATTCCGATTTCGTTTTAACTCCTACGGTGGCCAATGTAGTCCAAGATTAACATTCGACTTCCAAGCTTCCAGTTCGACATCGTCCATGAGTATTCCTTCGAGTGATGAGGTTACTTTAGAAAACTATTATAATTTGCAGTAATTTAATTTGTCAGTTATCATATAGGTTATGACATCTATGTAAAATGAATAATAGTTTTATGTTTTCGTTATTTTTTTACCATTTCATTGCTAACATCAGCTATCAGGTTCCCAGACGAATGCAAGCTAATCTTAGTAAAGTAACTTTTATCAGTGCTATCGTTATTCTGTATATTGTACGACATCACTAGCGTAAGGCAACGTTTACATTGTAGGCTATATCATTTTCTCCGTGAGCAGAGATCAGCTGATGTGACGGAGGTGCGAGGGAGAGGGAGAGGGAAAGGAAAAAATAAAAACAGGGCCGGTGCCAGTGAATTGCGGAGACGCGAAAGGCAAAGCTTAAATTAACGGGTATGTCCCTCTTTGGCTAATGTACTTTCAAGATGGAGGGGCAACATGGCGACCGACATTCGAACCCCTCACCCGTGTGTATTTTCAATGGCATATTATACACTCACGAGAATACTTTATTACTTGAACGAAGTAAATATACATTAATGAGCACATATATTTTTGAAAAAACTAAGTGTTTTTAGCTAAGATAAACTAAAAAAGTTACACAGTGTAGCTTTAAGAAAATATAGTTTATCTGACAACTTTTCCCATTATCGGTCATTTTCTATTCTATTAGGTTCAAATTTCACCAAAACGTTTCAATAATTCCACTTGAGTTGCAAACAACTTCTCAAAGACCGTGGAGGTGTTGATGTCTGGTGAATTACAGGTGACTAATGAAATCATCCAGATTAAAGCACTTTGTGTGACGTCTGGACACTCACATGTGACTCCATGTTCTTGAATATGCTATATATACACTCATATATAATCACATATACATATAGTGATGAAGGAAGTTTGATGGTTTAAGACCTTTAGGGCAAAACCAGTGTTGTTTTTTGCCTGTCAGATATTTCTTGCTAGTGACCCGAGGTTTGTAATAGTGCCTATAGCCTTTTTTTTTTTTTTTTTTTTTTACAACAATACTGAATCTCTGATGACTCAATAAGCGCAATTCACCTTATTCCTCAAGGTGCCAATGTCTGATACACAATGATGTGTGTTTAACTCATAATTACCGCACAAATAACGTAGTACCCCAGAGTGCAGTCTGGACGATGGGGCGGGGCGACACTTTGGGGCGGGGTTACACGTGTCGCTCCGCCCACCCCCAATTTAATTGGCTTATTATACAGCAATCTTATTGGCCTGATTCAAGCCTGAGCATGCGCATTCTTTATGTACTATTTTTGTGAATGATTTGTCCATATTAAAGAAATATTAAATGCTAACTCTAATCGTATTATCGGTTTACCATGGTAATTTTAGTTAAGATCTATTGGATCATGTTTTATTGTTAAGACACAGAATAGACAAAGTTATTGTTTAAAAACGAACGCTTGGTGACAGCACCGACAGCACCATTTCATATTTCCACCAGGTCGGTCGGTGGATCAGCTCAAACTCTGGATTTTACGCAAATTATGATAAATCGCTGTATTAAAGGAAAGACATCGGACAAACCCGAACGCAAGCAGATGATTTTAGTGCTCTGATTTTTTAGCACGTCCGTTTTTTGTTGATTTTTTAACGAGATTTGTTCTCCAATGCTTGCATTTTTTTGTCACAAAGTGCAAATAAAATGTTTAATGGCAAACACATATTTCCTTGTTGTTTACCTGTTAAAATAGTTTCAAATATTAACACTGGCATAGGCTATATCTGTAGCCTAACTATTTTTAAAAAATCACCGCTGTAAATCTGTGCATAGGCCTATAGCCTAACAGCCTACTTCAAATAGCTACTTATTTATATAGAGAGCCTAAGTCCCTCCCCTTCCGGTGGACCACCATGGGACCTTATTTTGGAAAAATATTGTATGGTAGTCAATGGCGAGAGACAACAAATATTGTGATCTCGTTTGAATTGTGCACTGAATTACACATATGATGGTTTGTCAATTTAAAAGATACATTTTAAAGTCAAGAAAGTCGCAGTTTGATGTAAAACTGTTGAGGTATAAGACTGTGAAAATACGTAATTACAAAGACTACAAACCCAAAAGGCGCACATGTGACGTCGTAACTTTTCTCTCAATGAATGAAGCTAACTTTACTGAAGCTAACTTTACTGAAGCTAACTTTACTGAAGCTAACGTCTGTCATTTTTTCTATCGTCTTACGTTATAATCGTAACGTTTCGCCGTGATGCCTGAGTGTTTTGTACCAGACTGCACACATACGAGCAACGGTGACGTATAGTGCGAGACAAGACATGTAGTTCATTGAGCCATTTTCACATAAAACTAAATGTTACTCTTCTTTTTTATGACAAACTGCGACTTTCTTGACTTTCATAATTATCTTTTAAATTGGACAAACATCATATGTGTAATTCTGGGCACAGTTCAGACGGAATAAAAAGATAAGTTGTCTCTCGCCATTGACTACCATACATATTTTTTCCGAAATAAGGTCCCATGAGCCGGAAGCGGGAGGGGCGGGGGACTTAGGCTCTCTATACCTACTTACTTAAATTGAGCACATAAATAATCATATTTGCTATAGATCGACATAATAATACTATCTGTTTTAGTATTATTTTTTTTCCACTTTTCAGCACTGCAGGTTTTTAAATTCCCGTTGTACGCAAAAAAAAAAAAAAACACACACGCACACACACACACAAAAAAAACAATGGCCAGGGCTTGTATTATTTGGTAGCCTATTATTGTCTTATTTGTCACTTTCGGAACTGTGTCTTACTGAAATACAGTGAATTATCATTATGTAGTGTAAAACCCCGAGTTATTTATAATGGAAAAATGAAGAAGCATAAATTAATGATGTAAAATGTCGCAGCACTGCATGACATTCGGAAAATATTACTATCAACTTAATAGGCGATCTCTCCTTGCAATGCTAGTAATTTAATGCAGTCATGATCATTGCTCACTTAAAGTGCCATTGTTGCTGGGTAAATTAATAAATATAATTTAGCTAAATCTAAAACATCGTATGATTTATATCAGCAACATATTTATTTATATCGCCCAGCTCTAAAACGGCTCAATATGAATGCTCAGGCCTATATTACTGTTTGTAAAGCTGCTATAAAACGATGTGAATTGAGCGCTATACACATTTTTTTTACTTCACTTGATATAGACCTATCGTGGCCACGAATGAAGAATTCGTTCCCCATATTTAGCAGCACACGGCGGTCTGCCCTGAAGGGATTGTTATTGTTTGTTGTACAGTAACTTCATTTAACTTATTAAGTCGTATTAAGTTAATAAAAACATTATTTAATTGATCATTACTGAAATCGCCATGCGACAACGTAGTAGCCTACGGCCAAACTGCGCGAAACTGCGTAGATAGAAGATCATTCATAAACTCGTACATAAAGGAATGTGCATGCTCATGCCTCAAGTGTCTACTCCAATAAGATTGCTGTATTATAAACCAATGAAATTGTTGGTAGGCGGAGCGACACGTGTCGCCCCGCCCCAAAGTGTCGCCCCGCCCCATCGTCCAGACTGCACTCTGGGGTTACTCCAAATAACGAGACACCCCTCGCTGCAGCCTGTAGCACGATGACGTAGTTGGATGGTCCAATACGTAGTGGATGGAGGTGTGTTTTGGTGACGCATGCGCAGTAACGATCTCTGGGTTATAATCGTACTATCTATGGTTATAATTCGCCTGCGCTGGTAAAGGTGACATGTTTGCTCAATATTGTATTGAGATGATGTTCTAATCTAACCTGTGTAGTAGTAGTAGTACAGTTTAATAGTAAGTAATTGTTTATGAATAAGTAATTACATAAATGGGATGCTAAGTTATCCGAGTTTCTCTCTACAAAATAGTTAATTTTACAACATTTCAATCACATGATTTTAAACATACATTTGATAGATTAATAGCATGTCCTCACTGCAAGTATTTTTTTTTAATGCGTGTATATAGAACATTTTAAAATAAAGCCTTTTTAATTTTCATTATCAACCTGTCATAATGAAATGTTGCGGGGATATTGCGGGGTTGTTATTATTAGCCATTTTATTTTATTCAGGTCATATTTGCTGTTGAGTGGAAGCAAAAATGAGTAAATAATCTAATTGTCTCTGTAATTTTAAAGGTACAATACAATAAGGTCTGTAAACATCTTACAATACCAGTACACATCCAAGGGAAGATGCAAAAATAATAACAGCATCAAGAAAATAAATCTTGTCAGATGTCAAAAAAAAAAAAAGTGCTTAATGATATTTTGCCTGGTAAGAGTTCCTTCTTTAATGGCTATTCGTTTTTCCAGTGATCTGTACATAAGGTTCTTGCTGTTCAGTGTCTGCAAGACATGTAAGCTTGTTTTCGCCATGAGTGAGGAATAAAAAAGCAGTAAGGGCTAGCGCAAAATGCGGCATCGGCATCTCGAAGCGGCACTTCCGGTGGCATCTCCAGCGGCCATCAGAGAGCGGCATCTCCAGCGGCCATCAGTGCAGCGGCATCTCCAGCGGCCATCAGTGAGCGGCATCTCCAGCGGCCATCAGAGAGCGGCATCTCCAGCGGCCATCAGTGAGCGGCATCTCCAGCGGCCATCAGAGAGCGGCATCTCCAGCGGCCATCAGTGAGCGGCATCTCCAGCGGCCATCAGAGAGCGGCATCTCCAGCGGCCATCAGTGCAGCGGCATCTCCAGCGGCCATCAGTGAGCGGCATCTCCAGCGGCCATCAGAGAGCGGCATCTCCAGCGGCCATCAGTGAGCGGCATCTCCAGCGGCCATCAGAGAGCGGCATCTCCAGCGGCCATCAGTGAGCGGCATCTCCAGCGGCCATCAGAGAGCGGCATCTCCAGCGGCCATCAGTGCAGCGGCATCTCCAGCGGCCATCAGTGAGCGGCATCTCCAGCGGCCATCAGAGAGCGGCATCTCCAGCGGCCATCAGTGAGCGGCATCTCCAGCGGCCATCAGAGAGCGGCATCTCCAGCGGCCATCAGAGAGCGGCATCTCCAGCGGCCATCAGTGAGCGGCATCTCCAGCGGCCATCAGTGAGCGGCATCTCCAGCGGCCATCAGTGAGCGGCATCTCCAGCGGCCATCAGAGAGCGGCATCTCCAGCGGCCATCAGTGAGCGGCATCTCCAGCGGCCATCAGTGAGCGGCATCTCCAGCGGCCATCAGTGAGCGGCATCTCCAGCGGCCATCAGTGAGCGGCATCTCCAGCGGCCATCAGAGAGCGGCATCTCCAGCGGCCATCAGTGAGCGGCATCTCCAGCGGCCATCAGTGAGCGGCATCTCCAGCGGTCATCAGCGAGCGGCATCTCCAGCGGCCATCAGTGAGCGGCATCTCCAGCGGCCATCAGTGAGCGGCATCTCCAGCGGCCAGGACTTTCCGGTGCAGCGGCATCTCCAGCAATCAATATTTTCTATTTTATTAACTGCATTTTAACTAAATAACATTATGTAGCTACCACAGAGTAGCATAGCTTATATCATTTGTGCATATCCTTTGTAAATAAAGTTTTGGTTTCTGTTAGCCTAACGTTACATCAGAGAAAGCTGCAATTGTTCTGAGTATGATACAGGCTTTGCTGTAACGTTATAAGTTTCCAGCAAGAAGTGTCTATCACTTTAATGTTTCAGAAAATGCTGTTTATTAAATATGAATAAATGGTTATTCCGTTAATACAGAAATGCGTTCAGTTAATACAGAAATTAGTTTCTGATGTGCTGCACAATTCTGATATTAATTCAAATAAGCTGTAGGCCTACAAAGCTGAAATTGCGGCGGCATCTCCAACAGCCAATAGACATTGTCCAGCTGTGGCTGCTGCCAAAGTGTGATACCACTTTCTGATTAATTAGTTATGTTTCTGCAAAGAGGAAATTATTAAATCCATTTTTTTCATAAAAACTTAGGCTAACTGAACATATAGGCTGTTCATGTGAAAAATTATAATTAGCCTACTCATTTTAAAGGTTTTTACATAGAGACCTGCAGCTAATGAATTAGAAACACACCAAAATATAGCCTAATTGTAATTTTATTTAACATTTGTTATTCTTCAAATTAAATCGTCTTTACAAACATAGGCTATATGAGCTAGATTCAACTAATCAATATAATATTGTTATTATTATTATTAATAATATTATTATAAATATTAACAATATTAGTAGTAGGCTAGCCTACTAGTACACATTTATTAAAAACATATCTGTTGTAGGCTAACTGTAGCCTAAAACACATCTATTTAGCCTCACATACTGACTTTATTTGTAGTTCATACTGTTTTAATACCCTGTATTTTCTTTTTCATTTTTAGGAAAATCCCTTAATTACCATAGTTTAACTTTATTTCTATACCAAATGTCATACACTTGCAATGAAGCTAAAAATATAAACAACTACATCATTATGTTGATATCCTATATTTTTACAATAAAACTTACGACAAACATGTCTTCTAATATCAGTTGTTGCGTATAGGCTATACCGAGCTGCATCGAACACATTTGTAAAGTACTTTCCTTGAACCCATTGTGCGAGTTCACTTTAATACCGCGTGCTTTATATACATGTTGCTGCTGATTGGACTGCAGTTCTGACACACCCACCAAACAAGAGAAAAAGTATCTCGGCGCTTGCGCACCGTTTTGAACTTGAACATGCCCCTGTAGAGGGCTGCAACTTCACTTTTTAAAGGACATATCCTGGCCGGACTACTGTCAGTGATATAAGTATTTGAAATGAACATGATTTCTTAATGTCTAGTGACATATCAGGGCCATTTTATGATTAATTTAAATACATTTCTTACATACACAGCTCATTTAACTAATCAAAACCAATCGCTTGTAAATTACTTGTAACGGAATTCACAAAACATACGTAAAATTGTTAGCATATCACTTGATAATCATTTAAGAATGTATTGTAAAAATGTAAATAGGCTATTAAATCAAAATATATGTCCAGCGGCATCCGCTGGAGATGCCGCTGGCCGCTGGAGATGCCGCTGCACTGATGGCCGCTGGAGATGCCACCGGAAGTGCCGCTTCGAGATGCCGATGCCGCATTTTGCGCTTGCTCTTTCTCTAAAAAAGGTAATTGCGATTTTTATCTCACTATTCTGACTTTTTATCTAAGAATTGCGTGATATAAAGTCGCAATTGTGTGTTATTAAGTCAGAATTGCATAATATAAAGTCGCAATTGCGTGTTATTAAGTCATAATTATGAGATATAAACTCGCAATTGCGAGAAATATAGCTTGAAATTCAGACTTTTTTTTCTCAGAATTGCATGTTTATATCTCGCTATTCCGACTTTATAATACGCAATTGGGAGATAGTCAGAATGGCATGATATAAAGTCGCAATTGCGTGTAAGTCAGAATTGTGAGATGTGAGATATTAAACTAGCCTACTGAGGTAAAAAATAATAATATTTTTGAATAATATTTATTTGACTTTATAACTCGCAATAGAGTGCCGAAGTTATGACGTCACTTTGTAGGCCAACCCGGAAGTTAGCGGCGCATGGGTTCCCTCGATCGAAAAGCTATGCATTTTCCCCATAGACTTTTGGAAAATCGCCAAAAATAAGATCTGTGTTCAACAAAGAGTTGTGACCCTTACACGTTTTGTTTATCAAGATAATCTTTACAAGTTAATCCAAAATGTATACATTTTGAAGCCTAAATAAAGCCGTCAGATATAAAATGCTAACGGTAGGCTATAAACGGACTACAGCACACCACTCTGACCATAGTCGCGGATCTACGTCATCATCAAGCTTCCTCAAACTTTATTTAAAAAACATGCTCGCTCATTATGATCTGCGCTGTGAATGAATGGTATGAACACTTATCCACCTTTTCATGAGAAATATTGCCCATTCGTTTTTTCCCCAAAAATGTTAGAAACTAATTTTGTTTATGCGTGCCTCTCTGAGATTTTTGTTATCTTTTGTTAATGTTTTATTTATTCGTTTATTCTTTTGTTAGTTTATATAAACCTTAATATTATTTTCTTTGTGATTATGATTATGCCTGATCATTGTGCCCTAAATAAACTTTAATAAAGATGATCTTTCACTGTATTATGTTTGATTGTATGTTTGCATACCATTTGCTTATTCGCCAGAAAAAAACGCGCTTTTACCATCTCAGAAGTAACGTTACTAACGTTAGCTATGGCCGTATCGATTTCCAATCTTATGTCCTTTTTCTTAGACGATAGAAAAACCATAGATAGAGGAGAGAACCACTATAAATCTGGACATGTACAGTGCTGCTTAGATACTGGTTTACTTGTGGTTGCATCTCGGGACAAAACAAAACACCATTGTCGAACAGTCTCTCCACAGAAATAAAGAACGTGAGGCTGAAACGCGGGTTTGTTATGATGACGTCTAAAGTCCCCGCCAAAGGATGTAGTCCCTTTTAGCAACTTGTTAGCAACCACCGTTTTTAAGTCTCAATAAAGTTTTAAAAAATCACAAGCAGGTTATAACTGGTGTGTTTTATGTCATAGATCAAAACGTGAAAATATTTAGAGGCTTTGTTAACCACAGACCTTATTTCAGGCGATTTAGCAAAAACCCATTCAAAAAACCCATAGACTTTAGGGCGAGGGAACCGGAAGTGCTAAAATGCTAACTCACTTCCGCGTTTCGGCCTACAAAGTGACGTCATAACTTCGGCACTCTATTGCGAGTTTATATACACATTTCTGAGAAAATATGTCAGAATTGGGAGATATAAACTCGCAATTATGTGTTATAAATTCAGAATTGCGAGAAAAAAAGTCAGAATTCTGACTTTATAACACCCAATTCTGACTTTATATCTCGCAATTCTGACTTTATATCTCACAATTCTGAGAAATAAAGTCAGTATGCTAAATGTAAACTCGCAATTGTGAGATAAAAACGTCTCAATTATTTTTTTAAATGTTTTATTCTGTGGCGGAAAAGAGCTTGCATACTCAAGTGACCATTTATATATTAACTTTATTCTTCTTGGAAGATCAAAGCACGTGTGATAGTTTCCGTCACCAAAACACACCACCGCGCATGCGCGTAACAGAGTCCACTACGTATTGGACCATCCAGCTACGTCATCGTGCTACAGGCTGCAGCGAGGACCTCTTGCAAATAACACCAAAGAATACACAAGAGTCAGCGAAACTTAAAATGACTCAGCGATTTACTGCAGAGCAAGTACAGTACACAAGTCCGACTGGAGGTCGGTTTAGATAAAGAGCATATGCTAAATGTTTTTCTACTGCTTGCAAACATTGTATCACACGTTAAAACTGCTTTGACAGCAACTACATATGTCACAAAGTGCCGTCTGCACATGCGCAATAACATATTGATTTCACTCACTGAGTGTCTAAGCATTTCCACAACAATTTCAACCTCAGCACGGAAATTACTCAGTAAACATTTGAGTTACAGCAGTGAAATGCTGAAATTGGACAGATTAACAACAAAACTAAACTATAAGCCTGTTATCTGATCAAAGCAACATGGATAAGATCCTGCTGTCCACAACTGCTCCTATTCAGCCGGACGGGACACACAAGTAGTGTGAATGACTGACAACAACTTTAAATAGACACAAAAATATATTTGAAGGGCACGACGAGGCACAACTAGACGGTTCTGATGAACGTAGTAACTTACATAAAGCTTGATACGATCTCCAAGCTAACGGCTAACCTGCCCCAAACACTGACCTTCACGTCAAATTTAACTTAAACAACTCAACCACATTGCCATAACTTGCTCTTACGTTTGAATATCCATCTGAATGTATCACAATGGACGACGTTGTCTATTATTATACTGTTATTGCGCAAATATCCGAGCTCTGGCTACGGCTAAACGCGTCTGTCATGTATGCTATCTCGAGTATTTGAGAACTAAATGTTTGTTTGGTCTCGTCATGGTGTGGAAAACTGTTGTCAACACTCACCAGGGTTAAAGCGGCTCTTGTTGGCAGTATTTTCCGTCTGCTAACCGCCCTCACAGTCGCCCGTGCTATGGAGGCTGACATGTTGAAGTTACTTAAGCACTTCGTGTTTGGATGTAAACACCAGAGGTAATGCAAGGAACGCCCTCCCCACAGAACGCACAGGATTGGTTGGTTATTTGATTGACAGCTTATACAGCCTATGAGTAACCGTTACTCTAGACTTTAAAACCACCATGTGACAGATGATGTTACGCAACTCACTTTAAAGTAAAGAGGACGTGTTGATTATATGATTAAAAAGTTTCGTAAACGTGAGAAAAATACTTATTTGTAATAGTTGCATTTCATTTCTAATAACCAGGGTCATAGGCTATTGTTAAATGAAACTTATTAAAACATTTCTGCTGATTGAGATAACGCCGAAATAAAATAATATAAATATTAGTTGAAGAATTTTTAACTAAATGAACATTAGAAATGTTGCAATAAATAAGTTGAATTGTAATAAAAAATATGAAACGGAAATAAATAACTAAAACTAGCAAAAGTAAATTAAAAAAATTAAATTAAAATAGTAAACATACAAAAAATGAAAGCATATTTATAAAACTATGCCATTATATATAATGCCATAGACATTCTCGATGTGTTTACAGTATATCTATATCGGTCTATACAAATAACTATGTCCCACATGGACTCAGAAAGGCCAGTTAAATATCCACTAAAAATATCATTTAAATCTATAAATTCTTAGGATTGGACCCTGATATACAAGTGGAAATTCACCCCATCAGTCAATATATATATTGATTTTTAAAGAACGGTCTTTTAAAGGATGTTTGCCTTGCACATTCACTTCAACTTGTCTGTAGATCCTTGATCCCATCATGCAATAGCTCTTCTTGAGGGGGAATCTGGTGGGACGATCCAGCCTGAACAGATTGCCAGTGGGGTGGACTATTTTCCACACAAGAAGTCACCATTTTTGTTTATCTAAGCTGTACAAATCACAATATATCATAATGCAGTTGATATGATAACATTGGCCTATTGTCAATCCAATGTTATTCTTAAACACTTTTTATGGGGTGCACTAACTTTTCTCATGAATGTTTAACAAACATTGTGGCGACACCAAATGTCTGCCATTAATACACACAGGCAAATATGAAAAATGTGAAAGTCATTACAAACACACAAAGTGCAAAGACCTCATAATGACAAAATCCATTTATTGTCAAAAAAAAAGAAAAGAAAAAAGACAGTTGAATTACTATTATGGAGGGAATTAATTTTGTTTATTGACATTGCAGTGAATGCAAGGTAGGCGATGTAGCCTTCTTCGAAAACATATGCAATTCAATCAGCAAAAACAAAATACTGCTATAAATTATACAATAAAGCATAACAACTAAAACCAAGCCCAGTCGAACTGAAAAGCTCAACAATTAACCTGCATTAACATTTTCATAATTGTAAATACACAGACCCCAGCCGACGTTTCTTTATGTACATTTTTATACAAAATAAAAGGCTTTTTTGAACACACACACAAGACGCACGATCGTGCAACGTTTTGTTACTAAAACTACTCAAGCAAATTCAAAAACACACAATGGCGCTACAATCTAAATGACAAAGGTAATCAACTGGACTCTCAATTTAAAAAATAAAATAAAAACAGATAAAATGAGAAACATCAAGTTCATTCCACAATTAGAAAAAAACTGAACTTAAAATTAGACACCTATAAAAGGCACATTGATCACGGTGTTCTAACTGGGGTTCGGGATAATACTGGACTCGGGCGGTGGTGGGTCATGAAACCGGCAGCCAGCTTCACTTGAAAGGGCTCCACTTCTCCACAGACGCAGTTACAGACGCGTGCCTGTTGCCAAGACTACCTACAATATGATGGAGAAACACAGCATGGATTATGTGATAGCAGGACATTATCAATTTTACATTCACCGGCCACTTTATTAGGTACACCTGATCAACTGCGCCTCAATACAAATCAGCAAATCGCATAGGGCTGGGTATTGTTCAAAATCTTTCGATCCGGTGCCAATTCCGATACCTCAGTTTCGATACCGGTTCCTAACGATACTTTTTTCGATACCAATTTTATGAAATCCATTTCAACAAGATTACATAACACATTACCTCAGAAAAACTTTGGTTTTATTTTTTTCAGTTTGACTCATGCTCCTTAGCCAGTGCACAAAGGAACAAAAAATGTTTTATAAAGAGCTCATGCTCACCAAAGCTGAATTTTTAAATAAAAAAATACAGTAAAACTTAAGTAATATTGTGAAATAGTATTACAATTTAAAATCTTATTTGAATATATTTCAAAATGTAATTTATTCCTGTGATGTCAAAGCTGAATTTTCAAAATCATTACTTCAGTGTCACATGACCCTTCAGAAATATGAAAACAGTTTGCTGCTTAATATTTTGATACATTTTTTCATAATTCTTTGATGAATAAAACAATTCAAAAGAAAAGCATTTATTTAAAAACTAAATATTTTGTAACATTACTCATGTTTTAATGTCACCTTTGATCACTTAAATACATCTTTACTGAAAAAAATTCTGACTAACCAACACATTTTTGAACGGCAGTGTGCATTCAGTATGTTATTATTTATTGCAATATAAACACTGGAGTGATCAACAAGGTATCTCTTCATTTACCAGTCGATTAGTAACGATTAGCACGGAGTAAACATAAGAGCAGAAAGTTGCTCCGTCTTCGACTGGTCAATGAAGAGATACCTTGTTAATCACTCCAGTGTTTATATTGCAATAAATAATAACATACTGAATGTAACGTTACACTGCCGTTCAAAAATGTGTTGGTTAGTCCGAAATTTTTTTCACTAAAGATGTATTTAAGTTATCAAAGGTGACATTAAAACATGTGTAATGTTACAAAATATTTCGTTTTTAAATAAATGCTTTTCTTTTGATTTTTTTTATTCATCAAAGAATCATGAAAAAATTATCATAGTTTCCAAAATATTAAGCAGCAAACTGTTTTCATATTTCTGAAGGGTCATGTGACACTTAAGTAATGATTTTGAAAATTCAGCTTTGACATCACAGGAATAAATTACATTTTGAAATATATTCAAATAAGATTTTAAATTGTAATACTATTTCACAATATTACTTAAGTTTTACTGTATTGTTTTATTTAAAAATGATTTAAAACATGTTTTGTTCCTTTGTGCACTGGTCAAACTGAAAAAAATAAAACCAAAGTTTTTCTAAGGTAATGTATTATGTAATCTTGTTAAAATGGATTTCATAAAATTGGTATCGAAAAAAGTATCGTTAGGAACCGGTATCGAAACTGAGGTATCGAAATTGGCACCGGATCGAAAGATTTTGAACAATACCCAGCCCTACGCAAGACCTCCGTTCATCTTCGGGACACAGTTTAAGATATTTTAGATTTAGTCCGAGAGCTTTCTGTCCCTCCATTGAAAATGTATGAACGGTATACTGTCCATGTCCAGAAAGGTAATAAAAACAATCAAAGTAGTCCATGTGACATCAGTGGGTTAGTTAGAAATTTTTGAAGCATCGAAAATACATTTTTGTCCAAAAATAACAAAAACTACGACTTTATTCAGCATTGTATTCTCTTCCGGGTCTGTTGTCAATCCGCGTTCCAAAAAATGCAGTTGTTGTGTAAATGAACGGCCAAAACGCGTAATTTTCCAGTTTTTAGTCGAAAGTAGTGTCGTGTAAACGGCCCCTTCGTTAACGATTAAAACCCTGGATGGATGTTGTAATAGAAATTTTCAGTATTACTTTGATTTTCAGTGATTCCTAATGATGGCCCTATCTGTTTTTCTGATTTGCAGTGAAGGGGGCCTTTGTGTGATAATTACTATGTTGGGAGTCAGTGAGGGTAAGGAAAAGCAGATAGTCAAAGGGTCATCTTGAGTGCATTTGTACTTTATAGCCTAAAGGTTAAGAGGGCATTTACCCCTCGTGATCCAGTGAAAGAATAAGGAAGACAAACTGGTATCTATCTGGTCTCTCGGAGGGGAGGGAAATAAGTAAAAGGCCTTGGGGGAATAAGATATAAAATGGACGGACACTGCTTTGCTCCTTATCTTTCCTCACTGACTCGCTTATGTGTATTGGTGACGAGGATCTCTCTTGCAAGGGAAATAAATACTTTATAAACTTTAATTTGGATTCAGAGTGTCCCTTACTCAGTGATGATGTTTGTTTGAAAGAATTTGCCACAACAATGTTCATGTCTGGTGTGAATAGATCCATAGGAATCAACTGTTTGCAAAGTTTCTGCACTACTCATGTAGTGTACTCACCTGTTTCAGGGCCCAAAATCATCCTCTTTGCTTTGCGCTTCTTTCTTCTGTCCTGTTGAGGACCGTCCTGCAGACACAACAAGAGATCCACTGAGTTCTTGGTTTAATTCATAGGGCAAAACTACAGTGTTCATGCATAATGATAACTGTGATGAAGACGATAACTGACATACTTTGTCCCTGTCTGATGCAGGGCTTCTTTGGTATGTGGTTGGGGAGGATTCTGCAAAGAGAAATGACTGCGTGATTCTTGACCAGATCGCATCACTTGGGTAATTCCAGCAGAACTAAATACACTTTAAACAATGCAATGAGCGCAGCTACCTAAAGACTTGGACAGCGGGCAGTCCTTCTTGATGTGAGTGTTGCAGCCGCACAGAAAACAGCATTTCTCCTCCCTCTGGCGCCACCGCCCATCCCTGTAAGGGCTGTCGTCCATCATGCCTTTGGTGGCTCTGTTTGCATCACGTCCACTGAAGAATCCATCAGCATTGTCACGTCTTTGTCTTAGTATAGAATTGAAACAACAAAATTAGTAATAAACAATGAACCAAATCAAACTAAAAGCATCAAATGTCTGATTTAAAGGTGCAGTAAGTGATTTCTGAGAAACGCTGTTGAAAGTGGATCGGACCGAGCAGCAAAACACTTGTAGCCAATCAGCAGTAGGGGGCGTGTCCACTCATGATTGGGGAGGAGAGATAGAGTGAGCCAATCAGCAGTAGGGGGCGTGTCCACTCATGATTGGGAGGAGAGAGAGCTAATCAGCAGTAGGGGGGGCGTGTCCACTCATGATTGGGGAGGAGAGAGAGCTAATCAGCAGTAGGGAGCGTGTCTACTCATGATAGGGGAGGAGAGATAGAGTGAGCCAATCAGCAGTAGTGGGCATGTCCACTCATGATGGGAGAAGAGAAAAAGTGAGCCAATCAACAGTAGGGGGTGTGTCCACTCATGATGGGGGAAAAGAGAAAGTGAGCCAATCAGCAGTAGGGGGCGTGTCCGCTCATGATGGGGGAAGAGAGAAAAGAAGGGTTATGATCAGGCAAGAGCTTTGGAACTCGCAATAATATTAGAAAATATTTTTAGTGCTGGAAAGACCTAGGAAGAAAAGGACTGAAAACAGACACAGAGGTTGCGTTGTTTCTGCGTCATACTTGAGTTACATTGGTTTTGCTGTTTCCCAGAACCAAGATATGCTGCTGTTGTAATGACAGTTTTGAGAGTCATTGTTTGTCTGCTGTTGGCGACTAACAACCAACTCTTGCTTGGATATACACTTGTGTACTGTATGTTCATTTCTTGTTCTTCACTGTCCTTTGTCATCTTCACTTTATTTTATGTGAAGTATTATTTTGCTTTGAATTGAGTGTTCAAGCATTTTGGGGGCGCAGGAATAAAGGGAGGGGTGGGTTTGTATGGGTTGATTCAATATTAACAGTGTTTCTCAGAAATCGCTTACTGCACCTTTAATAAGGATTTTATTCTGTTTTAATGTGCAAAAGCACACTACCGTTCAAAAGTTTGGGGTCAGTAAGATGTTTTTAATGTTTAACTATGTAAATATATTTTAAAATGGGATTTATTCCTATGATCAAACAAACCCCCTCCTAGCCAGATTCCCAGTGAAATGCTCTCAGACAGCAAATGCAGTGAGTTTGCTTCCTTCTTGTCTGAGAAAATCAATAATATCAGAAAGGTGATCAGCACATCCTTGAGTTGCACTGGGGTCAGACAGATCAGACCACAACCTGAGAAAGTAGTTACTATGTCTGATTTCGAAGAAATTGATGGCAAAATTTTGGAAGAAACTGTACAGCAACTTAAAACATCAACCAGGCTGCGCCCTTGACGCACATCCCATGTTTTTTCAAAAGTGTGTTAAACTGTTTATAAGCAGAAGCTCCTAGAAGTGGTAAATGCCTCACTTCTCTCTGGGAGTTTTTCAAACCCCTCCTGAAAAAGAGCAATCTGGATAAGACCATATTAAGCAACTATAGACCGATCTCAAATCTTCCTTTCATAGGCAAGATCATTGAAAAAGTTGTCTTCAATCAGCTGAACAAACTCTTAAGCTTGAATGGATACTTTTCAATCTTGGACAATTTTCAATCTGGTTACCGACCACATCACAGCACAGAGACGGCGCTCATAAAGATAATAAACGATATTCGCCTAAATACTGATACAGGCAAATTATCAGTGCTTGTAATACTCGACCTCAGTGCTGCATTTGACACTGTTGATCACAACATACTTCTTGACAGGCTGGAAAACTGGGTGGGGCTTTCTGGGATAGTCCTAAAATGGTTCAGGTCATACTTAGAAGCGAGAGGTTATTATGTGAGTATAGGAGACCATAAGTCTGAGTGGACATCCATGACATGCGGAGTAGGGCTGTCACTTTTTGTTCGAAAATCGATTGCACAATCGATCGGACCAACCAACACAAGTTTCGAAAAGGAAAATAGGAAATCGATTTTAACGGCTTTCAGGACGCAGAATGTGCGGCGCTGGCCGCTGGGTTCAGCGTTGACCTTCAGATACAACGCGATTTGCGCGATTGAACTTTGACCGCGGCGTGCGCAACGCTTGGTCGACCCAGCAACAAAACGTCTCGCGCTATCTGTAGCCTATTGAATGGCTCAGCCATTGAACCGCACAGTCCAATGGCATAGATCTGACCAATTGTTGGTGTGTTTTGGAGGTAAAAACAAAAGAGCTGCTTTCACAAAACAGAATGTCTCGCAAGCCATTGAAATGAATGGGTCTCATAGCGGCGCGAATGCCGTGCCCTGTCTGAAAGGCGCTTTCTCTCAGAGCGCGTCCAGCTCGTCACGATACGCCCGCAGCGAACGCACATCACACAGCAACTGCAGGTTCTGATAAACACACATAACAGCAAATTATAGCCTACTTCTGCGTAAGGTGTCGCCAGTATTTAGAAAATTTCAAGCATAGGCTACAGATAAGCTTACAGACTCGGGCTACAGGCTACGTAGGTGAAATTTGTTTGACATTTCTAATGGTGAAAACAGCCATGCTAAAGCCTGCAGTAATGTTTTTCATTGATGTTATGGCAGTCCACTCTGCTTTTCGAGAATGTTACACTCCTGTTTGTAATTGTACACGAAATTTCATGCCAATAAATCATCAGAAATATTGTGTGTCTCAAGCGCCCTCTTTACGTTCGTCCTAATGCCTGTTAGTTGTCCGTGGATTGGCCTATATTTGGCGTTGAAAATGGAAACGTCTTTAGACATGGAAAATCGATTTTACAATCGATTCAATGAACACTTATGTCTCGAAAATCGAAAAGGATTTTTTCACAAAAGTGACAGCCCTAATGCGGAGTTCCTCAAGGCTCAATTCTTGCGCCACTCCTATTCAACCTGTACATGCTCCCAATGAGCCAAATAATGAGAAGGAACCAAATCTCTTACCACAGCTATGCAGACGACACACAGATCTACTTGGCCCTATCGCCTAACGACTACAGCCCCATTGACTCCCTGTTCTAATGCATTGATGAAGTAAACAGTTGGATGTGCCAAAACTTTCTTCAGTTAAACAAAGACAAAACTGAAGTCATTGCGTTTGGAAACAAAGATGAAGTTCTCAAGGTGAATGCTTCGCTCTACAGGTCTAACAACTAAAAATCAAGTCAGGAATCTTGGCGTGTCTCTAGAGTCAGACCTTAGCTTCAGTAGTCATGTCAAAGCAATAACTAAATCTGCATACTATCATCTGAAAAATATTGCAAGAATTAGATGCTTTGTTTCCAGTCAAGACCATAAGACAGTTGCAGCTCATACAGAACCAGAACATATGAACACATCACACCAGTCCGCAGGTCTTTACACTGGCTCCCAGTTACACTAGGATTGATTTTAAAGTATTATTACTAGTATACAAATCATTCAATGGCCTAGGACCTCAAAACATTGCAGATATGCTCACTGAATATAAACCCAACAGATCCCTCAGATCATAAGGATCACATCAGATAGAAACACCAAGGGTTCACTCGAAGCATGGCGAGTCCGCTTTTAGCTACTCAACAGCCACAGCTGGAACCAGCTTCCAGAAGAGATCAGGTGTGCTCCTACAGTAGCCACATTCAAATCCAGACTCAAAACATCTGTTTAGCTGTGCATTTACTGAATGAGCACTGTGCCACTGTGCGTCCGACTGATTACACTTTTATTTCTGCATTCTTCCTTTTGATTCTAAACTGAACTCAAATGGCATTTATTGATATGATGAGTATATATGTAAAGCACTTTGAATTGCCATAGTGTATGAAATGTGCTATATAAATAAACTTGCCTTGCCTTGCCTTGCCTTACATCCAGAGCACGCTCGGCGTGAGCCGGGGAGCGGGCCAACGGGGGGAAATCTGTATGATATGCTCGCTGTGTGAACAGTGCTTCTGTGTAGGGGTGCGTACTGTGTAGTGGGCACACTGCCTACATTGGGAACAGAGAAAAAGCTCTTTCTGTGTTTTATTATGTGTGCAGGCGTGCATGTTTTAGGACAGGCTCGTTTACTGCAGTGTTGAAATCCCCAGTCGCCTGAATAGAGGGAACTGGGAGAAGTGTAGAGAGAGTTTGTGGTGTTAATCAGGCCGCGGCGGGATTAAACCACGTCTCTTTCTTCCTGTGGTCAGGAAGACTTTGAAGGCTTGGAGTTCGACGCAGTTTTGGGTCGAAGTCCCCTTCGTTCTGGCTCCTGGTCCCCTTCGTCCCCTTCCTTCTGTGCTTCGGTGTAGCGCTCTGCACACCCTGTCACTGCTGGGCCGAAGAGGCCGGTGGTGGAAATGGGAGAGTCCAGTAAGGGAGCCTTGTCAGCGTGCTTCATGTCCGTGAGGGTTAGCCAAAGGTGGCGCTCTAGCACGATCAAATTCGCCATGTTTCTGCCGATCGCCTGGGCGGTGACCTTCGTCGTGCGCAGCACTAAGTCAGTGGCGCTACGCAGGTCCTTGAATGTCTCAGGATCAGGGCCGGACTCGGCCATGGAGCGGAGAAGTTTAGCCTGAAGCACTTGGAGCACGGCGATTGTGTGAAGCGACGACGCAGCCTGACCGGCGGAGGCATATGCCCGACCGGCGAGAGCTGACGTGGTGCGGCAGGACTTCGATGGGTGCGTCGCCTTTGTCTGCCGTCCTCTAGCGGAGAGCGGGCAAAGATGCGCGGCAACAGCCTCTTCCAAAGGTGGAATACTGTCATATCCCTTTTCCTTCGCGCCGTCGACTGTCGAGAGCATCGAAGAACCCGAGGATTTGAGACGAGCAGAAAATGGCGCCTTCCATGACTTCGTCAGCTCGCCATGCACTTCAGGTAAGAAGGGGGCGGGCCTTTGCACAGGGGCTTGACGGCGGCCTTGCAGAAACCTCTCGTCCAGCCTGCTTCGCGAAGGTTCCACGGGCTGAGACCACTCCAGGCCGAGGTTTCCCACGGCCTTCGTGAGCATTCGCATCAGTTCAGCGTCGAGGAAAGCCCTGACGCCACTGGTGCCGTCTTGGGCCGAGAGCGCGGGGTCTGCGATAGAGCCCGACCATTCTTCACTCTGCGACGCAGCGAGAGAAAAGCTGTCGTCTTCATCTTCCTCCGCTTCCGGTCCGCCGAAGGAAATAGGACCGCCTGCTAACTGAGAGGGGTGCTGGTCATCCTGCGTGAACAAGACCGGTGAGGGAGGTTCTGAGAGCGACACACGCGGGGGGATATCCGGCGTGGGCTCGCTCGTGTGCTCTGGCATTCTCTGTCCGCGGCGCATCTTCCTGCGCGGCCCGAGCGAGAGATGAGGGAGAGCAGGGGGAACGGAGTCCTCACTGAAAATAGCGAGTCGAGCCCGCAGGGTCGACAGCGTCATTTCGGCGCACTCTGGGCAGTCGCCCTTGGAGAGCGCAGCATCAGCGTGGTCACGGCCTAAGCACGCGGTGCAGAGGATGTGGCGATCTCCGTCGAATAGAGGGCCTCTGCACGAGTCACAGGATGCACGAGGCATTTGAAACAACGCCTTGCTCTTTTGTGAGTGTGTGTGTTGCAGCGGTGAAAAGGATATTAGCTCTCCGGATGGCACAGCAGAACAGCGGGCTGAAGGCGGTGTCCAGGAAACAGGATCCGGCGTCCTCAGAGGCGGCTTCTCGATCCGGAGGTCAGCGAAGGTACGCGAGCTGAAGGAGATTAAATCTGAATTCCTCTGGCGGAAGATGGGTTTCTTATATCTTAAGCCACGCCCATCTTGGCGGGCTCTGACGTACTAGGGTGCTAAGCGACCTGATAGGTTCACGTGTGTCAGCCGCCTCGCCATAGGTTTGTGCAGGTGCCGCAGCACAGCCAATCAGCGCGCTAGTATGCTCTGCTGTAGTCTGCTGTGCTGCTGCACTGCGTTTTACATATATAAAATTATAAGGATAATTTTTGGCTTCAGTATTCTCGAGGAAAGGAGTTTTCCCATAAGCTAGTCTTACGCAATACGAGAGTACTTCTAACTTCTAACATGTTTGGTTGGTAAAATAAATAGGCCTATGTTGTAAATTCAGAGCGTCTTCCGTGTCTGGAATGGATGTACTCTTGAGTCTATAAGGTTACAATAATATAATAAGTAGGGGTGTAAAGATACACGTATTCGTATTGAACCGTTCGGTACGAGGCTTTCGGTTCGGTTTTCGGTAAGCATTTTCAAACCAAACGGTTCGTTGGACCATTTTCCTGCCGACCAAAATTGTGTTATTTCAAATGTAGGCGCGTTGCGCGTGGGAAGCGCGCTCATAATGTAAGAGGCGCTGGCGCGACCACAACATTGCCCAACATCAAATGGCAAATGTAATGTAAGCGGAACGAAACTGAGCTACTCGGTATTGTGTGGTTGACGAACCGTTTATCAGTTTGGACCATGCAGCGCGAGCCGATCTTGATCAAGCGACACTGTTACTACACAGCGAGATCCAGTAAAGAAAGCATTTGAATTCGCCACTGAAGTAATAACATCGCTGCGAGATCTAGAGAGAAACATTCAAATTTCTCCGTTATTAACGGATCAAACAGCGCTGACGAGGAAACCAGGAAGAAACATTGTGCCATGAATGAACTATTCAGTGTCCACAAATCAGCAACATTCACCACTACTAACTGTAACCATGGAAGTTTGGCAGGAAATGGAATAGTAGGCTATAATGCTTTCAAGTAACATTACGTCGGTTTTATTTTGATATTATGAATACAATTGCTGCCCTCAAATGTTAATCTGAACTAAAATAAACCTTTGTTTATAACTACTACAATATTACATTTCATTTTGTCCAAGGAGCTGTTTTGTTTTATATGCTCATAAGAAAAGTCAAGTATAGCTCCATCATTGCTCAAAGTAAAAAAAAAATCATACTTTATGATGTTAGTTTTAATAAAAATATAATTTAAAAAATTTAATCAAGGAAATTTCTCTGGCATTTCTTTCTTTTTGCTGTATCGAAAACGTACCGAACCGTGACACAAGTGTATCGTATCGAACCGAACCGTGAATTTTGTGAACCGTTACACCCCTAATAATAAGATAACCTTGTTTGGAATGGGGTTGGCTAAAATAAAATGTTGGTTTCATATATACTACTAGGTACTTATACTGGTTTAAATAGAATTGCATTACTAAAAAGAGACTAAAGTAACATTTTTATTGACTAAAACTAGACTAAATGTCATCAGTTTTCGTTGACTAAAACTAGACGAAAATAGTCATGGATAATTCTGACTAAAATAAGACTAAAATACTGAAACTTGACTAGACTAAAAAGAGTATGAACGTGACTAAAACTAATAAAAACTAAAATGACAGCTTGACACAAAGATTAAAATTAAAACAGGCCGCTAAAAACAACGTGTTCAGTATGAACAATAATTGTAGTTGAAAAAGTTATTCTACAATAGTTCTTGTGCTGAATTACCTCTTTCGCATCGGACAGTCTTTCATAAAATGGCCAATCTTCCCACAAATGCGGCAGCAGCGGTCATTGGGTGCAAGCTTGCCCTCGGTCAGCACCTCTGGGTCGAAAAAGTACTCCTGCAAACAGTGAATTTGAGCACAATAACTTGACTTGTGGGGCGTCTTATAGAATTTACATGCTCAAGGTAAAGGACACAAACCATTTTATTTAAATACTCTGGTGGAAAGACTCGGACAGGGGTGCCGAAAACTCTGCGGGCGTTGATGAAGGCCTTCATGATGAAGCTTGCCACTGTAAACATAAAACACAACCAGACAGGGATAAAACATTAGATGGCAAGATATCAAACGTCATTTATCTTTAAAAATGTACGAAGTTGAGGCCCGTTCACATAAAGGACAATAACGATAAAGATACCGTTCATCGAACGAGAGTGCACATCACAACTATGATGGCACAGAGAAATGATATCGTTGTAATCACTTTCAGAACTATTTTTTTATATAATTATTGTTATCGTTCTTAATGTGAACAACAAGCCTTTAGAATGGTTGACTACTTAGAAATATATAACCATTTACTATAACTACATAATGTGGTTGGAACACAAAAAGTTGCTGATGGAGATATAAATCTGTATAGATGAAACACCTGCATTTAGCTTCTGTGTTTGATTGTTTAAACTAAGTACAGTGGATAAAGGTTTATACATTTAAAACTTCAATAAAGTTAGGTCATGTAATGCAACAATCAAATTGACTACATTTACATGCACCCACATAATGCAATTATAATGAGATTTAAGCAATATCGTGATTAAACTTTACCTCATGTAAACTCAATACTTTGATCAAATTGATGCTATTAAGCTTAAACCATAATTATAGTAAAAATGTGACGTATAGTGATTTTAATAACACATGCAACAGTAAAAGAAAAACATGACATACTTCTCCGTGAGAGACCAGCTCCAAGATTATGACTCAAATCAAAGGGATCTAAAAGAGAAAGAAAAATAATCAGCTACAATATTGCACCACATACAGCGTTGATTAAAGGGGTCATGACATGTTTTTTTTAATTTTTTTATTATGTTCCCTTAGGTGCAATTATAGTATTACTATAGTTTTTTTTTACAAAAAACTTTTAAAATGTAGTGATTTATGACCTTTTCCCTGTTTCTCATCCTCTGATTCAAACAGTCTGTTTTGGGGGTGTTTCCCCTTTAAGAGTTCAGTGTTAACGCCCACTGTTATGATTGGCTAACGTCAGTGCCTATGCATTAATTATTAACGCCCCCAGCCAGAACATTTGCGGATTCAGCGTATTTAAAAAGTTTTAAATACATTACTTACAGTTTGCGTCGTCGTTGTTGAGCCCAGAATAGTCGGCACGAACTTATCTTTGAGCAACAGTTTTCTGGCAAAGCCAGCATCATTTTGGGATTTGTTCTCAAAACAGTCATCCTTCAAATGTATAGAACAAACGCTTAAATTAACACTGCCGTGACTGGGACGTCCGCAAAAAATAAAGTGCATCCATTTTTCCCTGACGACTGGATCTTTCGGCAGCGTATTCAAAGATGTTGTTTGTCCACAGCCAGGAACAGCACATCTGCGGCATCGTAATTTCCCTGTACACAGACCCACTCGCTGTCCGTCAACTGAACACTTGTGAGGCGCGCGGCGCGCGGGCGCGACAATGATACGAAATGAGCGTAGTTGTCTTGCGCTTTAAGCGTAGTTGTCTTGTGCTGGAGGCAGTCATATGCAAACACTGGCACGTCACTTCGTACCGTGACGTCACTTCTTACCATGGATCCAGAACGAGCTGTATTTAGAGCTTGATTAAATAAATGATTCGTTTATAATGGGGAGGACGTCTTAAGCTATGAAACTTGCAGGACGTTTTAATGGCACAAAGACCTCTTATATACCAAAAGATCAAGGCAAATTTGGTTTCTCATGTCATGACCCCTTTAATGTCAGTGTAACTTATAAAAGTAAAAAATTATCATTTTTAAAATGTAAATTACTCTACTTGCAACATGTTACCACTAGGGTTGGGAAACGAAAATGTATTCCAATTCTAGAATCGGATACTTAAGTTATCAGATACATGTTATTAAATTAAAAATGTACTTATTGATTCTCTTGGGAGCATTTTAATATGACTTTAAACCATTCAAGAGACTTGCGCACGGTTTTCTGAGCTCACACACATCCGAAACGAGCGCACAAAAAAACGCCTCTCATACCGTGTACTGCGCGATACTGAACTGAGTTATCTTCTTGCGCTTGAGTGGACAAATACACAAAACAATGTCAAAATATCCTCAAACACAGTCGATTTCTTAAGTGAACGTAAACAGTTGTGTATCAGTATATTGGATCCGTGCAGCTCTTAAAGTGACAGCAGCCTAATATTCCTGCTGCCGTCTCTATAATAACGTTAATCAAACAAAAGACAACGAGAATAACGTAATAACTTATGTAACTATATTTGTAATATATATTGAGAGTATATTTTATTTATAAAGTGCAGTGTTATTTTAAATCTGTATCTCTGAATACCTTAATGCTGTTTATTTCAATCGTATCTTTGTTCAGTTGTATGTATTTGTGCGATTGCGAATTTGTTCTTTTTTAATTACTGAGTGTTTACTTGTCTTTAATAATGCTTGAAATTTATATTAGTTGGTTTTGCTATGGTATTTTTAAACCATACGCAAAAGCTCCTCTGTGTTCTTTAGCCTGTTAATTTTTGTTCATGGTATAATTTCAGCTACAATTAAATGGTTTGCAAAAAGACTTCGAATAAATGTGAATTATAGTTTTTAAAAAACCCGAAAGAATCGAAATTAGGAACCGATAAGAATTGGAAAAGTTAAAATTCAAGCGATACCCAACACTAGTTACCGCTGTATATTCATAGGTTATTGGCCTGATTTTTGCCACTCATCAGGAGTTTATTTCTTGGTCTTACCCTCGATGGCCAGATGTTTGGAGGTCCATTGCTTCTTGAAGGTGGTGAGAGGTTCTCTTCTGCGGATGCAGATGACAGACTCCTTGAAGTCAAACGTCTCGGTGTAAAACTGCAGCAGCCCGAGCCACAGCTGCCCGACTGACTCCCTGTTCTTCCTGTACTCCGGCCAGTATTTATGCTGAGGAATGAACAACAGGCTTAAAGGGGTGGTATAATGCCCTTTTCACAAGATGTAAAATAAGTATCTGATGTCCCCAGAGTGTGTATGTGAAGTTTTAACTCAAAATACCCCACAGATATTTTTATATAGCATGAAAAACGCGTCGTTTTGTGTCTGTCCCTTTAAATGCAAATGAGCTGCTGCTCCCGACACAGGGGGCGGAGCTTCAACAGCTTGTGTCCTTTTACCTCACACACACACACATGCACTGAAAATTTCAAAAACTTTTAGTCTTTTATGTTCAAGTCAGACAATGATGGAGACAACATTTCTGAATGGTTAGTTGATGAATTTATGTCGCTTATGTGGAGTTAATTATCTTCTAGTCATTGATTAGCATATTCTGTCTTGATAATCTATAAATAGTGTTCCAGGGGCGGGTTTATGTAAATTCTAGGGTTGGTGATGTCACTAATCTGGCAGGAATGTTGTGTAGTCTCTACCAGCCGTTTGTTGTAGTCCTTAAAAAGCAATTTCTTTAAAAGCAAATATCTTCCTTTGCTTTGAACTTTGAGCGTTATAACTTTGCAGATGTTGTTTATGATCAAACAGCAACATTACACACTAACTAAAGTTAGAAAAGTGAAATCATAATCAACCACCCCTTTAACAACTATTACAAAATAAGTTCAAGACATGCGTTTCGTGCTACACGTTTCATAGATTTGAAGAAAAAAAAAAATGTCAGATCTAAAAATCAATCTATAACTTTTTACAATTAACTGTGAAATAAAAAAAATTGCATCCAAAACTTGCAATGTTTTTTTTTTTTTGGATCTCACTCACCAAGTTCTTCAAATCCTTAAAGAAATGTACATCCCAGCCATCTACAAGGACTACTGGCTTCTTCTCGCCATCGTATATCTACAAAAGACATACAAAATTAATTCAGAGTGAATGTATGTTTTACATCAATCTCATCCCATAATACAGTAGATTAGGGTGTCCTTAATGATGACATTTAGCAATGTAGAAGAATACACACAAAAAGTTAGAGAAATAAGTCCTGTTTTATGTTGAAATATCAGAATTATATAAATATATTTATTGGGTTATGCACTAGGGAACATGCATTTCTAACTTACATGAAAGTAGGAATAAAATGTTATTAATGAATTAAGAATACATTTTTGGTGTGCACATGGTTAAAGAAATGCATTTAAAAATAAAGTATAAGTGCTGTAAGAGTTGTAACCATGCATTTAAATCATATGTGACCCTGGACCACAAAACCAGTCTCGAGTCGCACGGGTATATTTGTGGCAATAGCCAACTATACATTGTATGGGTCAAAATTCGATTTTTTTCTTTTATGCCAAAAATCATTAGGATATTAAGTAAAGATCATGTTTCATGACGATATTTTGTACATTTCCTACCGTAAATATATAAAACATGTATTTTTGTGAGTGAATGCAGCACAATCGTGAACATAAATGCACAACTTTAAAGGAGATTTTCTCAATGTTTAGATTTTTTGCACCCTCAGATTCCAGATTTTCAGATAGTTCGGCCAAATATTGTCATCTAACAAACTATACATCAATGGAAAGCTTATTTATTCAGCTTTCATATGATATATAAATCTCAATTTCAAAAAATGTACCCATGTGACTGGTTTTGTGGTCCAGGGTCACATTTTTTATAAGTAACTGTCATTGAAAAGGTTATAATTGTTAAGAAAGACACCTCTTGGAGAACTGGGATAACAGCCGGACTTCTTTGCTGAAGGAAGTAAAGGACCATTAGAGTGTAAGCATACGAAGAAAGACTACCACGAGATGCATCTCCAATGTCACACACCTGAAAAGACAAACATTATCAAGATCATTAATATGTTAAAGTGCCCCTATTTTGCTGTTTTTTCAGATTTTACCTTTCATGCAGTGTATAATATAGTTGTTTGTGAAAGTAAAAGGTCTGCAAAGTTTCAAAGATCAAAGTGATTTGATTCCTGCTGAACATACAGGGCTTAGCATAAGTGAACACACCCATGCTAAAGTTGGCGGAAAAGAAGAATAAAAAAATATTTTGGAAATTGATCTTAATGCCTTAATTAAAAAAATGAGGAAAACTCCAACCTTTAAGGACACCAATTTTCTTTGTGAATAAATAATGTATCGTAAATAAATAAATGTTCTTCCTTAAAACACAGGGTGCATAAGTCAGGACACCCCTATATTAAATTCCCATAGAGGCCGGCAGATTTTTATCTTTAAAGGCCAGTTATTTCATGGATCCAGGAGACTAGATCCTGATAAAGTTCCCTTGGCCTCTGGAATTAAAACAGCCGCACATCATCACACACCCTTCACCATACCTAGAGAACGGCATGGTTTTATTTCAGTTCGCCTAATAGCTGGTTTGATTTGCAATGAGAGATGATCTTATGGAAAGTTCCCCAATCTCTAGGTCTGGTGAAGTTTGTGTGAGGATGTGCGGCTGTTTTAATTCCAGAGGCCAAGGGAACTTTATCAGGATCATAGTCTCCTGGATCCATGAAATAACTGGCCTACATTCCTCTTTTTAGTCAACTTTAGCATGGGTGTGTTCACTTATGCTAAGCACTGTATGTAGATTTGTGAGTAACACATTTGCATAACGCCAGTCTATGCTCTTCATTGGCTGCCCGTGAACAACTAAACATTGACCCTCAAACACTGTAGTTGCAGCTGAGACTGGAAGAGTTTGGTTCGTGTGTCGACATGTTGAGAAGAAGCTGATTTCTGCTGCCAAAGCAAATCCACTTTGATGCACTTCTAAAGGACGAGACTCGCGCTGGAATTGATTCAGTAAAACTGATGCTTGTGCAGTTACTGTTTGTGTCACGGTGTATCAAGTGTGAAGAAGATCCGGAGCTTAAATTCAGATGCTAATGATTGTTTCGTCCTTCATCTTTTCACCAAAAGTGACTTTCTGGATTCTTTCTCCTTCAAGCTTCAAGCTTGGCCACTAATGACTACGATCTCTATGACTGAAGCAGTTCATGAATGTGTCGAACTTACTTTGGAGAACACTTTCATGATGTAGCAGAGGATCTTCACCCGAGCGTCAATTGCAGCATAAGATGCCAGTAACTGTGTGTTGTGCAAAGCCTGAGAATATAAAACGGAAAAATTTGGTATGTGGACTTAGTGTATTTACACAAGAAAGAATTGAGGGTATCACTTTATTTTAAGGTGTTCGTGGTACAGTGTAATTATAAATTGAAGTACTGAGTAATAATAGTAAACTACATGTACTTACTATAGGGTTAGGGTGTGTTTTACGGTTAGTTGCATGTAATTATGCAGAATTTATGGTCATTACATGTACCATGTAACAAAGACACTGTAAAATAAAGTGTACTGAGTGTAATAAAGTGTACTATTATATTAATAAGTGAATTACTTGGATGTAATTTGGGTTTAAAAAGTACAGGGTTAAACGTAAAACAAATTGTGTGCAAATTGTACACTAAACTTACTAAACTAAAGAATGTGGATTGCCAAACCATGAATTTAATTAGGGAAAAATTAAAATTATAATTCTGTCACACCTAACATTAAAGTTTGTCATTTTAAATATATTTTCACATTGAATATCCAAATGAATGTGTAAATAAAGACACCGACAGTATTTTAAATTTGTGACATTTAATTATTCGTTTTCTAACTTTTGTCTTGAAAAAAATTGATATGGTGCAAAAGTTCATTTATTTCAGTAATTCAACTTAAAAGGTGAAACTAATATATTATATAGACTCATTACATGCAAAGTGAGATATTTCAAGCCTTTATTTGTTATAATTTTGATGATTATGGCTTACAGCTTATGAAAACCTTTTCACAATATTCTAATTTTGAATTTGGGGTTTTCATAATCTGCAAGTTATATTTATAATAAAATTATAACAAATAAAGGCTTGAAATATCTCACTTTGCATGTAATGAGTCTATATAATATATTAGTTATTAACAATTGCAATGGTTTGAAATTCCATTAAAAAAACGTTCTGTTTAAGAGTCAAGTTTGGACATGTAAAAATAATGCAACAGAATGATTCTCTCACCAGTGTATTGTACAAGCTTATATCTCCCTCTAGTCCAGTTTTGGCGTGGTAAAACTTCACAATTGGGACTTTTGCAGTAGTAATAGGTAGGATGTTTCTCAGGCCTAAAATAAATGGATGGATAAATAGACATGGGTGTAAAACAAAAGCACTGATTTATTTAAAAAAAACAAGCATTTAAAGTAAACTGAGGTTGTCAGAGGCGTACAGAGAGGCTCTGTCATTTCATTTACCAGTCAGAAGATTAAAGCTTCTGAGAGAGGACAATGTATAAGACAGTCTTTCTCTTCCTAAAAAATGTCAAATGTACAGGTGAAACTCGAAAACTTTGAATATCGTGCAAAAGTTAATTTATTTCAGTAATTCAACTTAAAAGGTGAAACTAATATATTATATAGACTCATTACATGCAAAGTGAGATATTTCAAGCATTTATTTGTTATAATTTTGATGATTATGGCTTACAGCTTATGTGAACCATTTCACAATATTCTAATTTTGAATTTGGGGTTTTCATAAGCTGTAAGCCATAATCATCAACATTATAACAAAGGCTTAAAATATCTCACTTTGCATGTAATGAGTCTATATAATATATTAGTTTCACCTTTAAGTTGAATTACTGAAATAAATAAACTTTTGCACGATATTCAAATTTTTCGAGTTTCACCTGTAATTAATAGTGAACATTACAAAACATGATTATTGAATTAAATGAGTGCTTAGCCTAGCGCAAACAACAATTTCATAATCACACCAAAAATAAACCTTACCATGGTGTTTCCGTAGAGCTTTAGCCAGGCTCTCAATAACAGCCATGGAGTCCAAGCCCTATCAGAGGAACCAGATTAAGAAACTTAATGAACACAAAATACAGGGTCTAAAAAGTAGAGCATAAATAGTTTTTGCGGTTCGTTTTTGAAAGTAGTCTCTTCTGCTCACCAAGGTGCTTACAATAGGATTACAATTTAAAATTACTTGTTTTCTGAGTGAATATATTTTAAAATGTAATTTATTCCTGTGATCAAAGCTGAATTTTCAGCATCATTACTTCAGTCTCCAGTGTCACATGATCCTTCAGAAATCATTCTAATATGATGATTTACTGCTCAAGAAACATTTATGATTATTATCAATGTTGTGCTGTTCATAATTTTTCAGGATTCAGGACCAGAAAGTTAAAAAGAACCGCATTTTTTAAAATAGAAATCTTATGTAACATTATAAATATCTTTAACATCACTTCTGATCGATTTAATGCATGTTTGCGATGTCTTGTGTAGAAAGAGTCTTGGGACATTACCGCCGCTGTGTCCTGGCCTTCTAGAGTCATACAGATGTCCAAGTCACTCTGCTTAAAGCCAAACCCATTCTTGGATGAACCAAACAAAGCCAACTTGGCTCCTGATAAGATAAAATAAAAATACACATCAACAAATAAGCATCTGTATAGTCCTCTCATTAAATACATATAAAAATAGAGTAAATGGCTGAATTTAGCAAAAATGTAGATATCCAGCTTAAAAACAAGTGGAATCTCAGTGCTATAATGAGTTGTATATTAACTTAAGCAAATTAAAGAAGAAATCTCTCAGCGCATTTAAATGGAAAAATGCCAAACTTTACATGTTTAGATTATAAACAGTTACACCAAGCTGCATTACCTGGCACTTGACATCTCAGGAAAATCTCAAAGTCTTGTAAAATGTGTTCTCTGACTTTTACCTCCACATCATCTGGTGCAAAGTCACCTAAATAAATGCAATCATTTTTATTGAATCAGTGAAACTACATGCAAATATTTAAGCGCAAGCTAGATTTTAACATTTACCGGTAATAAAAACAAAGAAAGATCTACAGGTGAAACTCAAAAAATTAGAATATCGTGCAAAAGTTAATTTCAGTAATTGAATTTAAAAGGTGAAACTAATATATTATATAGACACATTACATGCAAAGTGAGATATTTCAAGCCTTTATTTGTTATAATTTTGATGATTTTGGCTTGCAGCTTATGAAAACCTTTTCACAATATTCTATTCATCAAAATTACAACAAATAAAGGCTTGAAATCTCTCACTTTGCATGTAATGAGTCTATATAATATATTAGTTTCACCTTTTAAGTCGAATTACTGAAATAAATGAACTTTTGCACCATATTCAAATTTTTCGAGTTTCACCTGTATGTAAATAAAAAAAGATGTATGCAACAATGTGCACATGTAAAAAATCAGTGTCATAAAAGGTGTAAAATCTTCCAATAAGAGAATTACCAGTCTACATTTAATCCTCAGGTTAAGTTCACTACATTAAAGGATTAGTTCACCTCAAAATGTACATTTCCTGATAATTTACATACCCCAATGCCATCCAAGATGTTCATGTCTTTCTTTCTTCAGTGGAAAACTAATTAATTTTTTTTGAGGAAAACATTTCAGGGTTTTTCTCCACACAATGGACTTCAACCGCAACCAAATTGTTGAAGTCCAAATCAATGCAGTTTCAAACGGCTCTGCACGATCTCAGCTGAGGAATAGGGTCTTATCTAGCGAAACGCTCTGTCATTTTCTAAAAAAAATAATAATATATATATATATATATATACACTCTTTAACTACAAATGCCCATCTTGTACCATCTCTGAGATGCATTACGTCATCACGTTGGAAAGGTCACGACAAAAATTATAATAATAAAATTAAACCAAAGACGTTGGACGATTGAAGTTGGAGCAGAAAATTTGATTAATATCAGACTTAGACTTTTTGAACCGGAGTACACAGACAAATAACTTGGACAGATGACGTGACCCGTGACCTTTCCAACATGATTACGCAATGCCTGGAGCGTCGCAGACCAGCGCAAGACGAACAATTGTGGTTAAAAAATTGTGTGGTTTTTTTTTTAGAAAGTGACCGATGGTTTTGCTAGATAAGACCCTATTCCTCAGCTGGGATCGTGCCATTTGAAAGATAGAGCCATTTGAAACTGCATTGATTTGGACTTCAACAATTTGGTTGCGGTTGAAGTCCATTGTGTGGAGAAAAATCATGAAATGTTTCTCAAAAAACTTAATTTCTTTTCCACTGGAGAAAGAAAGACATGAACATCTTGGATGGCATTGGGGTGAGTACATTATCAGGAAATTTTCATTTTGAGGTGAACTAATTCTTTAAAGGAAAAAACTAAAGAATGTCTTCATGTCCACAGCGTACTTACGGTAGCATTGCTCACAGACTTCATTGAGGATCTTCAGGAAGTCCAGAGTCATGGTTGGGAGGCGTTTTAACTCCACTCGCTTGAAGTCCTCGGGACAGTCCTGTTTTGAATGTCCATCACTCTTGCAAAGCCCGCATATCACAATGGGGGACTGACAGAAAAAAACGGATAATTTGTCACCATGAACCACATTAAATGGTGAATAAAGACTAGTGCTGGAATTGCAGATGCATAAATTCGCATTAAAGGGATACTCCACTTTTTTTGGGAAATAGGCTAATTTTCCAGCTCCCCAAGAGTTAAACAGTTGAGTTTTACCGTTTTCGAATCCATTCAGCCGATCTCCGGGTCTGGCGGTAGCACTTTTAGCATAGCTTAGCATAAGATCATTGAATCTGATTAGCATCTCTCTCAAAAAAAATGACAAAAGAGTTACGATATTTTTCCTATTTAAAACTTGACTCTTCTGTAGTTACATCGTGTACTAAGACAGACAGAAAATAAAAAGTTGCGGATTTCTAGGCCGATATGACTAGGAACCATTCTCTCATGCCGTACCAGCAGCGCAATGATATTACGCAGTAGGGGTGGTTAATCTGTCTGATTTCCCGATTCGATTCGATTACGATTATTGAAGTCCCGATTCGATTACAGTCGATTTTCGATTATTAACGATTCTCGATTATTGATTTTCCATTTCACAACAGTAAATTCACTACAGTAAAAATCACAACAATAACAAATTATAACAAACTTCAACATATTCTGAATCTCTATTAACATAAAATACGGATGTCCACGCATCACATGTTACAGCTATCCCGCTTTCTTCAGTGATTCCATGACTTCGGTTTTGGTCTTGTTGTAGAGTGTGGGGATCGCTGTGTCTGTAAAATATCTCCGAGATGGGACGTTGTATCTCGGCTCCAAAGTGTGCAACATCTTGCAAATGGATGCAAATCCTTGGCAATAAAAGTTGCGATTGATTGTGTAATGCGCTTTGCCCTTTCCGGGCCGGGTGGAAGCTTTGACAATATTGTTTCCACGCTTCAGAGTTCTGTCTTTTGCGTTCCGTCAATATTACGTTATTATTGATTTTCAAAAAAAAAAAAAAAAAAATTTTTTTTTTTTTTGAAAATCGATTTTTTGGCATTTGTGAATCGATTCAGAATCGTCCACGTCCGCATCGCTCGGTAACTTGTTTGTAATATTAAGTATATTAAGTTTGTAATATCATTGCGCTGCTGGTACGGCAGCAGTTCCTTGATTATTAACGCAGGAATGAGAGGATAGTTCCTAGTCATGATGGCCTAGAAAATCTTTTTATTTTCTGTCGGTCTTAGTACACGATGTAACTACAGAAGAGTCAAGTTTTAAATAGGAAAAATATCGAAACTCTTTGGTCATTTTTTTTAGAGAGATGCTAACGGTCTAATCAGATTCAATTATCAATGCTAAGCTATGCTAAAAGTGCTACCGCCAGACCTGGAGATTGGCTGAATGGATTCGAAAACGGTAAAACTCAACTGTTTAACTCTTGGGGAGCTGGGAAATGAGCCTATTTCCAACAAAAGTGGAGTGTTCCTTTAAAGTTAAACGACATTAAAATGTCAAAAGACATATTTAAAGTGCCCCTATTATGCTTTTTCGGATGTTATCTTTCATGTCGTGTGTAATATAGTTGTTTGTGGAAGTAAAAAATGTCTACAATGTTTCAAAGATCAATGGATAAATAAAGTCACAAAAAAGTAATAAAAGAAATAAGCGATCCTGAAACGAGTCGTCAGTAAGTCCAGTCTTGATTCCTGCGTAGGTTTTTAACAAATTTGTATAATGTCTACAGTAAAACTTCAAATAATAGCTATTATTTTCCTAAATCGCCGAACTGCACTGGCTTGTATTGGAGACATACGAGACAGGCATTTAATTTAGTGTTGAGACTTCACCCTGTGCTGCAATATACATTTAGTTTTACATTCATTTACAAAAATCAGATGGTTGAATGAAAATTGCTGATGCTATCGGATTTTCAGATGATATTCTCAATTCAGTTAACGGACGTTCTGAGATAAAGTGAATTCAGACTGCAGTGCAGACTAGCAACGATTGTATTTAATTGTACAGTACAATCATAACATAGACATGATCTTAATTCCATAATGTCCTTAAACATAACAATATTGCTGGCCATAAACTGACAAAGTGCGCGTCCGGTGTGCGATAACTCGAGTTGTCATAGACGTGACACGGCGCTTCTCGTGCGGTGTCCGATACCTCAGGTTGTCATAGACGCGGCACTTCTCGTGCGGTGTGCGATACCTCAGGTTGTCATAGACGTGACACGGCGCTTCTCGTGCGGTGTCCGATACCTCAGGTTGTCATAGACGCGGCGCTTCTCGTGCGGTGTCCGATACCTCAGGTTGTCATAGACGCGGCGCTTCTCGTGCGGTGTCCGATACCTCAGGTTGTCATAGACGCGGCACTTCTCGTGCGGTGTGCGATACCTCAGGTTGTCATAGACGCGGCGCTTCTCGTGCGGTGTGCGATACCTCAGGTTGTCATAGACGCGGCACTTCTCGTGCGGTGTCCGATACCTCAGGTTGTCATAGACGCGGCGCTTCTCGTGCGGTGTCCGATACCTCAGGTTGTCATAGACGCGGCACTTCTCGTGCGGTGACCGATACCTCAGGTTGTCATAGACGCGGAGCTTCTCGTGCGGTGACCGATACCTCAGGTTGTCATAGACGCGGCACTTCTCGTGCGGTGACCGATACCTCAGGTTGTCATAGACGCGGAGCTTCTCGTGCGGTGACCGATACCTCAGGTTGTCATAGACGCGGCACTTCTCGTGCGGTGACCGATACCTCAGGTTGTCATAGACGCGGAGCTTCTCGTGCGGTGACCGATACCTCAGGTTGTCATAGACGCGGCGCTTCTCGTGCGGTGTGCGATACCTCAGGTTGTCATAGACGCGGCGCTTCTCGTGCGGTGTGCGATACCTCAGGTTGTCATAGACGCGGCACTTCTCGTGCGGTGTGCGATACCTCAGGTTGTCATAGACGCGGTGCTTCTCGTGCGGTGTCCGATACCTCAGGTTGTCATAGACGCGGCACTTCTCGTGCGGTGTCCGATACCTCAGGTTGTCATAGACGCGGCGCTTCTCGTGCGGTGTGCGATACCTCAGGTTGTCATAGACGCGGCGCTTCTCGTGCGGTGTGCGATACCTCAGGTTGTCATAGACCGCGGCGCTTCTATTGCGGTGTCCGATACCTCAGGTTGTCATAGACGCGGCACTTCTCGTGCGGTGTGCGATACCTCAGGTTGTCATAGACGCGGCACTTCTCGTGCGGTGACCGATACCTCAGGTTGTCATAGACGCGGCACTTCTCGTGCGGTGTCCGATACCTCAGGTTGTCATAGACGCGGCGCTTCTCGTGCGGTGACCGATACCTCAGGTTGTCATAGACGCGGCACTTCTCGTGCGGTGTGCGATACCTCAGGTTGTCATAGACGCGGCGCTTCTCGTGCGGTGTCCGATACCTCAGGTTGTCATAGACGCGGCGCTTCTCGTGCGGTGACCGATACCTCAGGTTGTCATAGACGCGGCGCTTCTCGTGCGGTGACCGATACCTCAGGTTGTCATAGACGCGGCACTTCTCGTGCGGTGACCGATACCTCAGGTTGTCATAGACAGGGCACTTCTCGTGCGGTGACCGATACCTCAGGTTGTCATAGACGCGGCACTTCTCGTGCGGTGTCCGATACCTCAGGTTGTCATAGACGCGGCACTTCTCGTGCGGTGACCGATACCTCAGGTTGTCATAGACGCGGAGCTTCTCGTGCGGTGACCGATACCTCAGGTTGTCATAGACGCGGCGCTTCTCGTGCGGTGACCGATACCTCAGGTTGTCATAGACGCGGCGCTTCTCGTGCGGTGACCGATACCTCAGGTTGTCATAGACGCGGCGCTTCTCGTGCGGTGTGCGATACCTCAGGTTGTCATAGACGCGGCGCTTCTCGTGCGGTGTCCGATACCTCAGGTTGTCATAGACGCGGCGCTTCTCGTGCGGTGTCCGATACCTCAGGTTGTCATAGACGCGGCGCTTCTCGTGCGGTGTCCGATACCTCAGGTTGTCATAGACGCGGCACTTCTCGTGCGGTGTGCGATACCTCAGGTTGTCATAGACGCGGCGCTTCTCGTGCGGTGTGCGATACCTCAGGTTGTCATAGACGCGGCACTTCTCGTGCGGTGTCCGATACCTCAGGTTGTCATAGACGCGGCGCTTCTCGTGCGGTGACCGATACCTCAGGTTGTCATAGACGCGGCACTTCTCGTGCGGTGACCGATACCTCAGGTTGTCATAGACGCGGAGCTTCTCGTGCGGTGACCGATACCTCAGGTTGTCATAGACGCGGCGCTTCTCGTGCGGTGTGCGATACCTCAGGTTGTCATAGACGCGGCACTTCTCGTGCGGTGTGCGATACCTCAGGTTGTCATAGACGCGGCGCTTCTCGTGCAGTGACCGATACCTCAGGTTGTCATAGACGCGGGCGCTTCTCGTGCGGTGACCGTTACCTCAGGTTGTCATAGACGCGGCGCTTCTCGTGCGGTGTCCGATACCTCAGGTTGTCATAGACGCGGCGCTTCTCGTGCGGTGACCGATACCTCAGGTTGTCATAGACGCGGCGCTTCTCGTGCGGTGTCCAATACCTCAGGTTGTCATAGACGCGGCGCTTCTCGTGCGGTGTCCGATACCTCAGGTTGTCATAGACGCGGCACTTCTCGTGCGGTGACCGATACCTCAGGTTGTCATAGACGCGGCGCTTCTCGTGCAGTGACCGATACCTCAGGTTGTCATAGACGCGGCGCTTCTCGTGCGGTGACCGATACCTCAGGTTGTCATAGACGCGGCGCTTCTCGTGCGGTGTCCGATACCTCAGGTTGTCATAGACGCGGCGCTTCTCGTGCGGTGACCGATACCTCAGGTTGTCATAGACGCGGCGCTTCTCGTGCGGTGTGCGATACCTCAGGTTGTCATAGACGCGGCGCTTCTCGTGCGGTGTCCGATACCTCAGGTTGTCATAGACGCGGCGCTTCTCGTGCGGTGTCCGATACCTCAGGTTGTCATAGACGCGGCGCTTCTCGTGCGGTGTCCGATACCTCAGGTTGTCATAGACGCGGCACTTCTCGTGCGGTGTGCGATACCTCAGGTTGTCATAGACGCGGCGCTTCTCGTGCGGTGTGCGATACCTCAGGTTGTCATAGACGCGGCACTTCTCGTGCGGTGTCCGATACCTCAGGTTGTCATAGACGCGGCGCTTCTCGTGCGGTGACCGATACCTCAGGTTGTCATAGACGCGGCACTTCTCGTGCGGTGACCGATACCTCAGGTTGTCATAGACGCGGAGCTTCTCGTGCGGTGACCGATACCTCAGGTTGTCATAGACGCGGCGCTTCTCGTGCGGTGTGCGATACCTCAGGTTGTCATAGACGCGGCGCTTCTCGTGCGGTGACCGATACCTCAGGTTGTCATAGACGCGGCACTTCTCGTGCGGTGACCGATACCTCAGGTTGTCATAGACGCGGCGCTTCTCGTGCAGTGACCGATACCTCAGGTTGTCATAGACGTGGCGCTTCTCGTGCGGTGACCGATACCTCAGGTTGTCATAGACGCGGCGCTTCTCGTGCGGTGTCCGATACCTCAGGTTGTCATAGACGCGGCACTTCTCGTGCGGTGTGCGATACCTCAGGTTGTCATAGACGCGGCGCTTCTCGTGCGGTGTCCGATACCTCAGGTTGTCATAGACGCGGCGCTTCTCGTGCGGTGTCCGATACCTCAGGTTGTCATAGACGCGGCGCTTCTCGTGCGGTGTCCGATACCTCAGGTTGTCATAGACGCGGCGCTTCTCGTGCGGTGACCGATACCTCAGGTTGTCATAGACGCGGCGCTTCTCGTGCGGTGTCCGACACCTCAGGTTGTCATAGACGCGGCGCTTCTCGTGCGGTGACCGATACCTCAGGTTGTCATAGACGCGGCGCTTCTCGTGCGGTGTCCAATACCTCAGGTTGTCATAGACGCGGCGCTTCTCGTGCGGTGTCCGATACCTCAGGTTGTCATAGACGCGGCACTTCTCGTGCGGTGACCGATACCTCAGGTTGTCATAGACGCGGCGCTTCTCGTGCAGTGACCGATACCTCAGGTTGTCATAGACGCGGCGCTTCTCGTGCGGTGACCGATACCTCAGGTTGTCATAGACGCGGCGCTTCTCGTGCGGTGTCCGATACCTCAGGTTGTCATAGACGCGGCGCTTCTCGTGCGGTGACCGATACCTCAGGTTGTCATAGACGCGGCGCTTCTCGTGCGGTGTCCGATACCTCAGGTTGTCATAGACGCGGCACTTCTCGTGCGGTGTCCGATACCTCAGGTTGTCATAGACGCGGCACTTCTCGTGCGGTGACCGATACCTCAGGTTGTCATAGACGCGGCACTTCTCGTGCGGTGTGCGATACCTCAGGTTGTCATAGACGCGGAGCTTCTCGTGCGGTGTGCGATACCTCAGGTTGTCATAGACGCGGCACTTCTCGTGCGGTGTGCGATACCTCAGGTTGTCATAGACGCGGCGCTTCTCGTGCGGTGTCCGATACCTCAGGTTGTCATAGACGCGGCGCTTCTCGTGCGGTGTCCGATACCTCAGGTTGTCATAGACGCGGCGCTTCTCGTGCGGTGTGCGATACCTCAGGTTGTCATAGACGCGGCGCTTCTCGTGCGGTGTCCGATACCTCAGGTTGTCATAGACGCGGCGCTTCTCGTGCGGTGTCCGATACCTCAGGTTGTCATAGACGCGGCACTTCTCGTGCGGTGTGCGATACCTCAGGTTGTCATAGACGCGGCGCTTCTCGTGCGGTGTCCGATACCTCAGGTTGTCATAGACGCGGCGCTTCTCGTGCGGTGTCCGATACCTCAGGTTGTCATAGACGCGGTGCTTCTCGTGCGGTGACCGATACCTCAGGTTGTCATAGACGCGGCGCTTCTCGTGCGGTGTCCGATACCTCAGGTTGTCATAGACGCGGCACTTCTCGTGCGGTGTGCGATACCTCAGGTTGTCATAGACGCGGCACTTCTCGTGCGGTGTGCGATACCTCAGGTTGTCATGGACGCGGCGCTTCTCGTGCGGTGTCCGATACCTCAGGTTGTCATAGACGCGGCACTTCTCGTGCGGTGACCGATACCTCAGGTTGTCATAGACGCGGTGCTTCTCGTGCAGTGACCGATACCTCAGGTTGTCATAGACGCGACGCTAACTCTCTCTGCCTGCCTTGCTTGCGCTAACAGTTCCCGCCCAAATGCGCAGGGCTCTCTTGCGTGCCCAATCTGCACCATAGAACTGGCTTAAACAGACAATCTGACAGGTTTTAGAAGATTAAATAAAACCCGAAACTAAAAAACAGACCCAGCCTCTATTTGAGACCGGCCTTGATTTATCCAAACCTGTAGCCACACCAGGCGTGTAAAAGAGACAGGCGTCTATTTGGGACTCGCCTATTATTTGAAGTTTACGGTATGCTCTTCATTGGCTGCCCGTAAATGTCTACTATGACCCTGTAGTTGTATCTGAGACTGGAAGAGTTCGGTTTGTGTTATTCATGTCGAGAAGACGCTGTTTTCTGCTGCCAAAGCAAATCCACTTGCAAAGGATGAGACTCGCGCTCAAAATTATTCGGTAAAACCAACACCATCATTACTGATCAAATCACTGTGTATCAAGAGCTGAAATTCAGATATGCTAATGAACGATTTGTTTCCGATATGCACTGTAAGTGGTCGACCAATCACAACAGACTGGGCCATCTGACCAATCAGAGCAGAGCAGGTTCTCAGAAAGGCGGGGTATAGAGAGACCGAATCCTTGATCGAACCATTTCTGTGAGAAAAGAGCTGATGCTGTAATGTATATTATGAGAAAATGTAAGTGTTTTTTGACCCTGGATGCGTGTAAACCTATTGTAGCAGCCTTTAAAATAGCATAATACAGGCACTTTAATATTGCATACTCAACAATAGCAAACATTAGTACATTTTACATTTAATAACAAGTTTGGATGGTCTCATGCAAACTCGGTAGCCATGAATATGAGAATGCATATCTACCTTGCCATCACTGAAAACCCTCTTGGTGAAGACATAATGAACGCCTTCGAGGTCCGACTGCGTTCCTGCAGGCAATTCAGATTCAGATTTGGTACGCTCTGCTTTTGGTTTGATTTGGACAGATGCTGCTTCCTCGGGATCGCCTACATCGGATCCCACATCGTCACTCGTCTCCCGGTCGAAGGGGAAGATCTCGTCGCCATCACAACCAGATTCATCAAGCTCGATGTCGTCATCATCGTCGTCATCTTCCTCGTCTTCTTCTTCACCCTAAAAATGTGCACACAATTTAAGTTCAACTCAGAACTAATGCAAAAACTGTTTCTTCAGTATTTTACATTTAGATGAAATGTAAATACTGTAAATGTATTAATAATGATCTTTTTCTTATTTTCACTGGGAAATATACATATATGTCCTTAACTCTCTTCTTTTTTTTTTACTTCATTGGAATGATACGAAACTTGGTAAAGGTTTTTGTACTTGCCATGTGAACACACAACATAAATAAAAATCATGGACATGATTCAAAAAAGGTTAAATGGTCCTGTAAAAAATATTCACACTTGTGCTTCCTGGAAATGAATGGGAGACAAATTTTATCTAGTGAAAACTTTTGGTACTGCGGCCAAACAAAATCTTACTGAATTCTTTAAGATATCAACCTCAAATTTGGAAAAGATTTATGGCTTTGATTTTCTTGCAGTTTTAGAGTAAAACATGATTTTGACAATATACATTTCATATAAAAATGTAAAATAAAATTGTGCATTTTTCATAATACACATAAAATTCTGTTACTTTTTTTGTGTCGTCTTTAAAAAGAGATCAAACTCAAGTCTGTGCTCTAAAGCATTCAAGGTTTATGACAGTTTCAATTGGAAATGTAATTTTTAGTTCAACACTCAAAAAGTGAATAAATGGATTATAAAAACAGCATAGATATAATTTTGTATATAGAAAAAAAAAATGAATAAAAAACATTATCAAACTAAAATATAGTACATCCATTTCATTGGGGGAAAAAATCGGTCACGCAAAGAGCACCAGAGGGTAAGAACAAAAATTAGCTCTAATGCATAAAAATTCAAGGGGATCATATGAGGATCTAATTTTCCTTGATTTCAGAGCTGTTCCCAAACTCAACTGCATGATGAAAAGAAGACTATTTCTTCTCAGTCTACAGTAGTCAACATTTGAAGTGGATCAAAGAATGAATCAAAGTAACACCGTGTCCTAACTACACACGATGTCACAACACGCGATAAAATGCGCCTTTTCCATGTTAATCAGAGTTTTTGTCCTAACCAGCCGGAACAACAAACACAAAGTGTGGCAATGATAATCTCAGGAACTGTTTATGTGCTTTATTTAATTTTAGGAGTCTAAATGTGTGTAATGTGCCGGATGATTTATCTGAGGACAGATGAAACGACTCCAAAATATGGTGGAGAATGCGGGGAAAAGTGAAGGGGAATGCTGGATAATTCCGTTAAGAAAGATATATTTACTTTTAGTTCTGAACTGAAGTTGGAGGAGACTGCTTGCATTTGTGTGTGTGTGTATGTGTGTGTGTGTGCCGAGAGGGCTTGGCCCAGGCCTTGTTTGAGGAAAGATTATTTTGTCAAATTGGATAAACATCTTCTGCATGACAGGACGCTGAAGGATGACGTTTGCTTAGTAAGCGAGCGTGGTGCGCAGCGGCGAACTCCTGCTCAGACTGCCATGGGGTTTGTTTATCCCAAACAGGTAACAACAGGCACGAGAGGCCTAGAGCTTTCCAAAACATTGTTTCTACCATTCTTTCATGATTTTTTATGTTTATCACTATTTCAAAATAAAGGTCTGAACACGCCTTAGGAGTATGAAAGATTACTCTCTGGTGCCGTGCACTCGCAGCGAGACTCCGCCCACACGCTGTCCTGATTGGCTGTGCACTCGCCACGAGACTCCGCCCACATGCTGTTTCTGATTGGCTGTGCACTCTCCGCGAGACTCCGCCCACGCGCTGTTCTGATTGGCTGTGCACACGCCGCGAGACTCCACCCACACGCTGTTCTGATTGGCTGTGCACACGCCGCGAGACTCCACCCACACGCTGTTCTGATTGGCTGTGCACACGCCGCGAGACTCCACCCACACGCTGTTCTGATTGGCTGTGCACTCGCAGCGAGACTCCGCCCACGCGCTGTTCTGATTGGCTGTGCACTCTCTGTGAGACTCCGCCCACGGGCTGTTCTGATTAGCTGTGAGTTTTGATTGAATTTTACGCATCGCGCAGTCGCGTCTAGTGTGGACAGACAAATTATTTGTCGCTGGATCTTATCGCATCGTGTCTGGTTAGGACACGGTGTTATACATTAATTTTTAACAATACCTATTCTTGTCTTAGAACAACTTTGATTAACTTTTTTGATCCACTTCAAATGTTGACTACTGTATTTCTGCGCTTTGCTCACCTCAGTCTCGGCGTCGGAGTCGGCTTCCTCGTCCTCCTGCTCCAGCTCGATCATATAGTCAGAGTCTTCGAGATCTTCTGTACTATGTGGACTGGATCTTGCACGGGATCTGCTCAGATCCTCAGCTGGCACCTTCTTGCTCTTCTTCACCGCATCGACGTGATTCACACCACTCACGGATTTATCAGTTTGGCTGTTTGAACGGACTTTCCCAGCTTTGCTTTTTGGAGAAGAAGCAAAGTACTTATACGTTGTTTTGAGACAATGACACATATAGTCAAACATCATCTGACTACTCAACGTCCGAGCCACATTCCTCTGGACGGCGAATGGATCTGAGGAGGGAAACAGAGATAAATACTGATATGTCTCATATCTAGGCAGACGTACACTAACAGTCAAACGTTTTGGATCGGTAAGATTTTTAATGCCTTTTAAATAAGTCTCTTCTGCTCACCAAGGCTGCATTTATTTGATGCACCAAAAAAAAAACAGCAATATTGTTAAATATTATGACAATTTAAAATGACTGTATTCTATTTTAATATATTTTAAAATATAATTTATCCCTGTAATCAAAGCTGAATTTTCAGCATCATTACTCCAGTCTTGAGTATTGAATTAAATCAAAAGTTACAGTAAAGACAGTTATAATGTCACAAAAGATTATATTTCATATAAATGCTGTTCTTTGTAACTTACTATTCATCAAAGAATCCTAAAATAAAAATTGTACACAACGGTTTTCAACATTGATAAAATCATAAATGTTTCTTGAGCAGCAAATCATCATATTATACTGATTTCTGAAGGATCATGTGACACTGAAGACTGGAGTAACGATGCTGAAAATTCAGCTTTGATCACAAGAATAAATTACATTTTAATATATATATATATATATATATATATATATATATATATATATATTCACATTGGAAACAGCTATTTTAAATATTGTAATAATATTTAACAATATTTTTGTATTTTTAATTAAATAAATGCAGCCTTGGTGAACAGAAGAGACTTTTAAAAACATAAAAAATCTTACCGATCCAAAACTTTTGACTGGTAGTGTGTGTATATATATATATATGATGCCATGTATACCTTCTATTGCAATCCTCTTTTTGGGCCAGTCTTTCAGATCACGCCATAGGTCACCGTTTGTGCGCACGCTGATGACTTTCTCGGGTATTTGAAATTCCAGTGAATAATATCGCAGCAACTCGACCCAAAGCTTCCCCAAGCTGTACAGGAGGACTTCGCTCTTTGAAAACCAGTGGAGACTATTTAGGAAGAAAAAAAACAAATCAAAACAATGAACCAATAGGTAAAAAATATTATGGAAGCTCTCGTTTCCGCCATGGAATACAAAATAAAAGTTAATTGCGACTTTTTCCATCTCGCAATTCTTTTTTTTCCCTCAGAAATGAGAGTTTATATCACACAATTCTAAGATTTTTTTTTTAGTTGAAAAATATAGTTATAATAGATATAAACTTTGTGAGTTATAAAGTCTGAACTGCGAGATGCAGGTGAAATGCGAAAAATTTGAATATCGTGCAAAAGTTCATGCATTTCAGTAATTCAAATTAAAAGGTGAAGCTAATATATTTATTATATATAACTATATACATATGCATGATTATACTTTTCAGTGGGTCGACATTTCTGTATTTAAAATCCTTTTTTTAATTGATTTCATGTCATTTTGAATTTGGGGTTTTCATAAGCTGTAAGCCATAATCATCAAAATTATATTTTTGCACAATATTCTAATTTTCGAGTTTCACCTGTAAGCCCTATTTGGATGGGACTGGTTTTCTAAACGATATTTGAGTCTCAATTCTTATCACCTGATGTCTGTGATTTCATGTCCTGATTTGGACGGGACTATGCTAGTCTCCGTGTTTATTACAGAGGTGTGTGAGTGTTTTCTAGACGTGGGCGTTACAGAAGATCATCTGCGGTCTAGTGTTCAATATGTACGATTGTTTTCGATTTCGGAAGGGATTCGATTTCTAAGAAAACTGTTGAATTCGCTGAAAAACCCTGGAATTTATACTGAGGCTGTGTGTGAAAAACACTAACTTGTCATATTCGGATGTCACTAACTTGTCAAAAACAAATTTCTCTAACATTCTCCATGAAAACTAGTCTCATCCGAATAGGGCTATTTAATCCCAATTCTGAGAAATAGTCAGAATTGCGAGATATAAACTTGCAATTCTGATATATGTCCTCACAATTGCGAGTTTTTAACCTGACATTGTGAGAAAAGTCAATTGTGAGATAAAATGATGCAATTGGTGGCAAAAACAAGCTTCCATAAAACACAGTAGTGGTTTTGTTGACTCTTTTGGCTTGGCCTAAAAATTGTCTTCAAATTAAACCTTTTGATGCACAATACATGAATAACTGGGAACATACGAACCTTCCCCTTCTTGATGAGTTTGTCTTTATCTTGTGAGTCATTTGAGTTTGGATCATATACCCAAAGCACGTGTCCTTTTTCAACCCCGGTTATAGAGAAGCTCTTCAGTTTGCTCACAGGCAAACCCTAAAACAAGACACAACATGAGTCTCTGCAACAAACTAAACTACTTCACAATGAAAACCATTTCTAACAAGATGTTCCATAAGCATCTAAATTGTCTAGTTTAGGGTTTGTATCTTATGGGCGGTGTTTTCAGTAGCAATGCCATTCTGTTGATCATTATAGAGGTGTGCGATATGTATCATCTATGATAATTTAATGATGTGTTTTAATGATGTGTGAGCTAACATTATCAAGTATGTCAAAAACGTTTGAAAAAAAAAAAAAAAAAAAAAAAACAGGCCTTGAGAGTGATATCACTTTCTCTGCATGATGTAATTCGAGAGTTTTTGTCTCAAATTTCTATGAAAATTGTAAGTAATATCAAATTAGCAATCGGACCATTTTTTCAGAGTAAAACTTATATATATATACACTATATATATATTTCCGGGAGTCAGCTACCCATGACAGGCTTAAAACAACCAAGGTACTGGCCCAAAAGCACAATCATCTAAATATCTTCTAATTATCATTATTGACAATCACAGAAAATACAGACTTTTTGCCAATATCACACACACCTAGTTCATTACAAGGCTTTCTGAAATACTTGATTGTGATTGGTCAGTTGCAGCATTCCCTGGTAAAATATGTTTTGTATGTTGATCATTAAACTGTAAAACTGGCCGTGTCCAATATACAGGTAAAATTATAAAATAATTGGTAACACTATTTAAATCCATCATTTATAATGCATTATAAAAGCATTTTATAATGCATTAATTATGCATGCACCTTATAATGCATTATATGATCTCATGAATAATTGTAACCTCAGTTATGTATTATACAGAAATGCTTTAAAATAAGTATTATCAAATAATTTCAGGTTGGATTCCCATATTTTTTCACGTGATGAGTATCTATGTAATAAACGGGATAATTATTGCATTAGGGTCTGATTTCTTGATTACAGTGCCGGGGTTTAATTAAAAAAAATTTGCAATAATGACCGGCTGACTGCAGATTATCTCAGGTTACCTCTCCAAAAGGAACCAGATGCAATAATCAGGCATTGGTCCTATAAACTTGAATAAATGATGCATTAATGTTGAATCACACACCACGTGCTCGAGGTATGAAGGCAAGACCGGTTCCTTGCGTCGTTGCAAGAAGCTGATGACCATGAGGGTAAAGCAGTACGAGGGAAGTCCTCCTTCTTCCATCTGGTCTACACAACAAATCTAATTCACACAGACAAAAAAACATCACATATTATGAGGATATATATAAATAAGCATGCAGAGCTTAAAAATCCTTTATGCTGTATCACTGTACATAAAAAAATGCTACCAATTAATCCATGCAATATTGTATTTAACTAACACACCATGTGACCCTGGACCACAAAACCAGTTTCAATTTCTTAAAATTATGATTTATACATCATATGAAAGCTGAATAAATAAGCTTTCCATTGATGTATGGTTTGTTAGGATATGACAATATTTGGCCGAGATACAACTATTGAAAATCTGGAATCTGAGGGTGCAAAAAAAACGAAACATTGAGAAAATCTCCTTTAAAGTTGTGCATTTATGTTCACGATTGTGCTGCATTCACTCACAAAAATAAATGTTTTATATATTTACGGTAGGAAATTTACAAAATATCTTCATGGAACATGATCTTTACTTAATATCCTAATAATTTTTGGCATAAAAGAAAAATCGATAATTTTGACCCATACAATGTATTGTTGGCTATTGCCACAAATATACCCGTGCGACTCCAGACTGGTTTTGTGATCCACATGTCATATTTCAGACAACACTGAGAACCATAGTAAACAAAACATGCTATTTTTCATTTGAAACTTGGCTGTAAAACCCTCCAGACTGTCTATCAGAGCAAACAGCGCTGTGCACATCAGTCTTACCTTAGCCCAGAACCTGAAGCATATGATCAGCGGGATGAGCTGCGGTTCCAGACTCGCCATCTCGCTCAGATATGCTGTTGTTATGCATGCACTCTCATTGCCCGCACTGACTTTGCAGATCAGACCACTTCAAAAGATCAAAAAGAGATACAAAAAAAAAACATATAACATAAGTTTAAAGCAGTTTTAAAAAGACAACTATTCCTCTGTCAATAAATTTAACATGCACTCCCATTCCACATGTTGGGGTCGGTAAGATTTTTTTTATATTTTTGAAAGAAGTCTCTTCTGCTCACAAAGTTTGAAATAGTGACATACTAACATTTAAAAAATATGTTTTCTATGTGATTATATTGCAAAAAGTTATTTATTTTTTAATAAGTTATGCATTTTATCCAGTGTCACATGATCCTTCAGAAATCATTCTAATATGATTATTTGATGCTCAAGAAACATTTATGATTATTATCAATGTTGAAAACAGTTGTGCTGCTTTATTTTTATTTTTTTAGGATCCTGATTAATAAAGTTCAGAATAAAAATGTATTTGAATTTTATATTTTTTGTAACATGAAGATGCCTTTACTGATCAATTTAATGCATGAATAAAATCCTGAATAATTCAATCTTACTGACTCGAAAAACCTTTTGACATTAGTGTACATAAAAAAAATACAATAAAACAATATAAAAAACTTCATAAAACTATATATACACACATTTAAATGCAGTTAGCTTCATATTTAAACTTTGTAAAAAAAATAATAAGCAAGGACACAGACCTTGATTTCTCTCTGCACACGACTACAGGCATCCTCCTGTGGAAGTCTCCCTCCACACTGACAAAAACATCTGCAATTATGAACATTAAACAGTGAGAAAAATTAAAAACATACCATTGTTATTCTATATTGGTGGGTGTTTTTTTTGTGAATACTTTAAAGCATATAATATTACGCTTTATTTTATCTATAATGCTTTTATATTTTCAGTCATAACAAAACATAACAATTTTTTGGCCAAAATTTCAGCATCAGTGTATCTCGAAACTTAATTGACCTATGGCTAAGCCCAACGCCCCCCAAACGCGATGAGCCAATCACAGTGCGCAAAGCTAACCCAAAACACTCGGATATTCTCGGCTTCCACGTCCATTGAAATACATTGCAGTTAGTCAGTTTTAAGTTTAAAGTTAGACAAGGATTTAAGTTTATTTATTAGTTTTTATATGTTTTTTCTTGTCATTTTAAGTTTAAAATGATCAAACGGTGTGCATGGGGTACATGCAACTCCGACACTAGGTATCCCGAGAGGCTAGGGGACGACCCTTTCCCAAGCCACATCTCAACCGAGATAAGTTATGCGGTAGACCACGACACCAACTAAACGTGGATAGATTAAACAAGGATGTCTACGTCTGTTCTAAGGAAAGTCAACAACGTATTTGAACGTTGTCTTTAACATCTCTAACGTAACGTTAGCCTAACATTAGAAAACGTTAACGTTAGCTTCTAGCTGCGTTGTACATCATGTCACTTTGCTTCATTAACGTATCTGTAAATAACCGAGATAACAAATGTTAGCAATGTTGTGCTGAATTATTCATGTAAATACTGTAGCAGCACGCTAGCGGAGAGGTAACGTTAGGCTACTCTCGGTAAAGATGGTAAAAAGGCTAGTCCTGGAAACGTATGCAGCTTAGACCTGTACATATTTAATTTGATCATGAACCATTAATTACATCTTGAAGCACAACATTTTAGACAGTTTTCTACCAAAACAACTGGGGAACTTAGTAGGTTTTTTTTATTTTTGCAGTTTATCACGTTTACACTAACCTGTACATTTTTGCCTGGAGCTGAAGCTTTTCATCGACCTTCTCAACAATAAAATTATTAAAGGGCACCTATTATGGAATTTTGAAATTTACCTTTCATGTAGTGTGTAACATAGATCTAAGTGAACAAAAACATCCTGCAAAGTTTGAAATATGAAAGTGCACCGTATATAAAGTTATTGTCTTTCAAAAGTAAGAGTCGACTCTGAGTCATTTTTATGAATCGTTAGAAGACCGAAGCTTTTTCTCTGACTAGATGACGTCAACTTGTAAAGTTATTTGAATACGATACGCCCACTTATTGCGCTCCAAGGCCAGCAGGGAAAACATCAGGGCGACGAGACGCTGTGTTCTGAAGTGCAGCTCAAAAGACACCTTTTTTCATCTGCCCAAGGAGGAGCATTTGAAGACTAAGTGGCTACAATTCATATATACAACTATACCACAGAAGTGTAGTCCGAGCCTTGTGCTTTGCTCGCGCCATTTTCAAGACGATTGCTTTACCAACTTAAATGCACTCAAACTGGGATTTGCGAGCCGGCTGATATTGAAGGAAGGTTCAGTTCCAAGTGTATTTGCATCAGCTTCCTCCTCCGTATCACAACCTGTAAGTGTTATTAATAATTGTTGCTTTTATGTTTTATGTAGCATGCTTAATAATTATTTTGTTTGTTGTGTAAGCACCGTTTAGCTTCTAGGTCTTCAATGACAATTGTATTGAGATAGCCTATGTGAAGTGTTTGTCGTTGTTTTCGGAGTTGTCTTAAAGAATAGATTAATACCTCGTAGTAACGTAACTACATTTTATTTTTTATTTTTTTGTAAAAACGTTATGTTTATGCATCGGGCTAACGCAAACAAAGACTGATTGTGCTTTTACAATATGAACTCTGGGCTATGCTCGTTAACATAACATTACATTCTTTATCTTATTTTTAGTTTTTTACTACAAACTACAAAGCAGTGGACTATAATAATTATTATAACACAATTTAATTGATAAAAGCATCATTGTACTCCGTGTTAAACAATAAGTATTATCTATGTAAAAACTGCTGGGTCATCTGACCAATCAACGCAGATTAGCGTCGCGCAAAGGAGGGGTTTGAAAAATGAGTCGTTGAACGATTCATTTGGGAGTCGGTGAGCAAATCAGGTAAAAATAAATGCATATTATACGAAAACAAAAGTGTTTTTTGTCATTGCATGTATGTAAAACTGTTGTTGGGGACTCCCTAAACAACATTAGGGACATTTTAAATGTCATAATAGGTGCCCTTTAATATAACCCTCCAATATTAATATAACCCTCCAACCCCAATGCATAGTTAAGGCCCTTTTGGTGACTTTGAGATTATATATAATGTTTCTGTCTCCAAAAATCATAAATTGCCTCCTGTGAAATGTCTCCTACTGTGACAGCGGCCATAGCGCCGGTCATCGAATGTTGACTGTTTGTCCGAGTGAGTGGAGGGGGCGTGGCTTAGCCATCGGTCAATTCCCTGTTCTGTTTCTTTTCACTGTGGCCAAATATAACATTATTATATGTAATTATTTGCTTTCACTGCATTTCATCTTTCAACTTACCACTTTTAGAGAGATGCTCTTGAGCCACGAGCAGAATATCAGGATGCTGGAACTAATGAGAGATTTATTTTTCTTAATTAAAAAACAATTATTGACCAAACTTCATCAGCAAAAGTAAGATTATTATTGCAAAAAAAATTGTAAAACATGTCACCCAAATCCACAGCTAGCTGTGCATTAAACGATTTGAATGTGAAACGATTCTTGGCCTCCATGTCATGCATTTAAATCATTTAATGCACAGCTAGCCGTGGATTATCCCTTAGCTAAAGACTTTTAAAACCGCATATGCCATGGTTTATGTGTTAGCTATCATAGTGTTCACACACTCACACAGCAAATGTTAATACTGTGTGTAAATGTCAGCGATAATTAGCTTGTATCAGAGGTTTGAGCCAATAATAGCTCGAAGTCTGATAAGAGCCTTAATAAATGATATTGCTTTGTGACGCCTGTATTAACAACTGAAGAGAGTAAAGTTAATTTCATGCTAGGTTTAATCAAGTAAGTTGTTGTGCACAGTCTAGCAAGAATTTCTGAATACAGACACAAATGTAACTTCAAAAAAGGAAACAAGGATCAAATAAAAAGGGACCAATTTTTATATGTACAGGTGAAACTCGAAAGATTTTAATATGGTACAAAAGTTCATTTATTTCAGTAATTCAACTTAAAGGTATAGTGGAAGATTTTCTTTTTCCGGGTGGAACATCAAGACTATTGGTCCTCTTAGTTGACAATTATTCTGGTGATATGTTTACGTAAGGCCGTCGGACGTGCTCGTCCCTAGGTAGTTTTCGCTTTCTGCGCATGCGCACTTTCAGGTGTATGTGTGGTGAGCTACGGTTTCAGCCATTCATTGAAGCTCGCCGTTCTCACCGGGTTTTTTCAAAAAATGTCTGAGGGTCGCAAGAGAAAAAGTGTCTAATAATTGTATGACAAGAAGAGAAAGGCCTCTGAATAAAGAAACAAGAACAGAGTGTTTTTGGGAGAATATTTCACACGCTGGTGTGCGCTAAAGGCACAGGTTGGGTTTCCCACTGATGCCTCAGTCGTGAAGTTTCTACTCGACAGGTAAAGTTTGGCACGCTATTTGGAAAATCCATTTAAAATTACTGCTAGTAAAAGTTAAAGGATAATTCCGGTATTTAACACCTTGAGTCTATATTGTAGTTTGTTTTGGATGAACAAGAGTGGTGGACAACATTTTTTTGACAATGGTTCCTCTCTCGAGTTTTTGACTATAAAAGAATTGGCCATGGACCCATTTAACATTGGAGTCAATGGGCATGTCCGAAAATGTCATTAAAACAACCTTTAACATTAGTTTTCAAAACTGTGCAACTCACCAAGTGATTAGTGATGTTAGTTGATGTTCCAGAAACAAAAAGTGTTGCAAAATAGTTTCTGTCGTGTTTTATTCGTCATTTTCGAGCACTCAGTCCTTCAACAGAATTCAATGGGATTTTACAAAATGACGAATAAAACACGACAGAAACTGTATTTCGCAACACTTTTTGTTTCTGGAACATCAACTAACATCACTAATCACTCGGTGAGTTTAACAGTTTTGTAAACGAACATTATTGGCTGTTTTAATGACATTTTCGGACATGCCCATTGACTCCAATGTTAAATGGGTCCATGGCCAATTCTTTTATAGTCAAAAACTCAAGAGAGGAACCATTGTCAAAAAAATGTTGTCCACCACTCTTGTTCATCCAAAACAAACTACAATATAGACTCAAGGTGTTAAATACCGGAATTATCCTTTAATGTAAGCTATGATTAGCGATGCTAGCCCTGGCACAAGTCACGCACCGCGCAGACATGGTAAACATCTCAATTTGTCTAAAGTAGCCTAATGGCCAAATGGTAAAAGGTATCACGCTGAAATGTTATAAAACCTTGTGTGTTCATTTTTGATAATTCCAATGTGTGACAGTGGAAAAAGTGCAAATCTTCTTTTTAAAAGTAGGCTTGTATGAGCCATGCCGACAGCAACTTGTAAACAGAGCGTGCACGAGAAGAACTAGGCTCGTGCACGCTCTCTCGTGCACACGTTTAATAGGCGTTCCCTCTCGGGAGCAGGTAGAGTTGCGCATGTGCATTTTTTCAAAAAATAGAGAGGGCGGTTCTTTTCTAAAATTCGGGAAAATCTTCCACAATACCTTTAAAAGGTGAAACTGATATATTATATAGACTCATTACATGCCAAGTGAGATATTTCAAGCCTTTATTTGTTATAATTTTGATGATTATGGCTTACAGCTTTTTAGAAAATTAGAATATTGTGAAAAGGTTTTCATAAACTGTAAGCCATAATCATCAAAATTACCACAAATAAAGACTTGAAATATCTCACTTTGCATGTAATGAGTCTATATAATATATAAGTTTCACCTTTTAAGTTGAATTACTGAAATAAATTAACTTTGCACCATATTAAAAATGTTCGAGTTTTACCTGTAAATATGAAGTCATTTACTTTGATCAACCTCAGAAGACAAAGCCATAAGATGTAAAAGGTCAGTTGTGAGAATATTTCTAATAAGCACTTCATACTCACATGGGATGGAAACTTCACATCAATGTTTACATCCGAATCTTTGAAGCCGAACTTGGTGCAGGAAGATCCATATAACCTGAACTGGCATTCTGAAGGGGAGAAGAGAGTAAAATGAGCATGAGAGCTGCACAATTAATCGTTAAAACATCGCAATCTCATTGACAGTGATTCTGCTCTGTCTATTATAGCTTTGACAAGTCAGAACATTCACCCAGAGAGGTCATGTACAGGTATAAAACAGCTTCACAAACACACAGTATCCTTATTTCTGTCTTACAATACTTCAAATTATCACTAGCCCAAATTATCACTGTAATGGAAACTTCAATTACAGATTTGCGCAAAGCTTTTGTGATTTTTTTCTAAATATCGATACAAAACTATTGCAAAATGACGGTGTTTCCATTAACCGATGTTATACGTCTAAAATGTCATTTTTTCCTCTCGCGATAGGTAATTTCAAAAATCATGGCAACGGACGTTGGTAGGTTTATATATCACAGCCACCGCATTAGACATTATTATTATTAAAGGTGCCATGTGTAATTGTCTGGCAAAAAAAATCAAGTCATACTCCACATTCCATACCAGATGGGGGCAGTATACCTCACATATCAAAATATGTGATGTAGGATATGGTATTTTATAAATCACACACTATAAATATGATAAAGAAGCAGAAACAGATAGTTGCAGTAAAGTAAGATATTTTAATAAGTTGAAGAAACAATAATGATTTGTGACACACACACACTCGATTTGCGCATCGCCATCATGTGTGTATTACAGGTAACGTTATTACATTGCTTCCTGATATCACGTGCGCAAACACAAATAACCTATATTTATATTTATATGTTTATACTACAGGGCCGTTGAATGCTTGTATCTGATAACCGTGAAGCTCTTGTAATTATTACTTTACCCAACCTCTCCATGTCGAGTGATGCAGTAAACATCAGACAGCGCACGTGAACCGATCATCTCTACTATAGTAAAAAAAACACGAACACTGTTGAAAGATACAGTAGGCTACACATGACCTGTTCGCCGCCACAAATTGTTCTCCGTCCGCGCTGATACCTCCGTTTCAGTTTCTCCAACCCGCGCAGTGCGGCGGTCAGAACACGGAGACCATTCTGCCCCTAGATATGCGTGCGAAAGCATGGGTAGCGATCCCGGGCGTGTCAGAATGGGTGCTGAACGTTGTAAAACAGGGCTATGCGCTACAGTTCGCCCGCCGTCCCCCGCGCTTTCGAGCCCGGACCGTGACGAGCGGTCCTTTTCTTTTCTGATTTGATTTGTGCTTCTCTTGCCAAAGGCTTCAGCCATCCTTCCGCTCGCTTCCCTGAATTGAAATGAAGTAGTGGGCTGTACTTTCCACACGATTGACATCAGGTTCAAGTACGCCCACAAGCCGTGCGAGTTATTCGTGTATTGCAGGTTGGCTGGTGGTTATGTGCCCCGCATACCGCCTCCCATGGCCGAAACTGGTATTACGACACCTGTCGGGCCGTGGCTAGTTATGCTAATGCTAATTAAGGTTGATATCTCTGCAGCACTATAACTTGACATTTTTTTAATGACATCATTGCCCTTATTTCTTCTCATTCTTTTGATGCGTGTAGCTCATTTTTTGGATATTTTTACCTCAATTTTTACACATGGCACCTTTAAGGGAAGGAGACGTAGGTGTGTTATCCAAGCATTAAAGGATTAGTTCACTTTTTAAAAAACTTTTGCTGATAATTTACTCACCCCCATGTCATCCAAGATGTCCATGTCTTTCTTTCTTCAGTCAAAAAGAAATTAAGGTTTTTGATGAAAACATTCTAGGATTTTTCTCCATGCAATGTAATGTATTGGGTACCAAACGGTTCAAGGTCAAAATGACAGTTTTAGTGCAGCTTCAAATGGCTTTAAACGACACCAGACGATGCATAAGGGTCTTATCTAGCGAAACGATCGCTCATTTCAAAAATAAATAAAAAAGTTTAAGTTTTATAAGCACAAATGCTCGCCTTGCTCTGTTGTGTGATGCACGTTTGTAACGTCACGTAATACGCAATGACGTGCAAAAGGTCACGGTTGACGTAGCCGGAAGTAACGGTACAGAGTCAGTGTTTACCAATGTGAGGAAGGAGGAACATATACACATATTCAAATGTCTTTTTGTCAGTTTATTTTTTAAAATGCCCATTTCGTGTGCGTATCCTGGGTGTATTAATATTATAAAGGCTAAAAGAACTTTTTCGTCAGGACAGAAATTTGTAACTTTTCATAGATTTCCTATACACAATCCTGAGTAAATCCACGATGCTTGATAGGTGTGTGTCGCCGCAGCAGTCTCTTCCATCTGCCTAATTTCTTCCTCTGTGTATTCCGGTTCAAAAAGGTAGGGCAGGGCGAAAAACTCCATCTCATCTTCTCCTCTAAGTTCAAAATCGTCCGACATCGTTGTTTTAACCTTTTAATTACTTTTTTTGTTAACGGCGTTTGACTTAGTTTGCGCGTTCAACTTGTAAACACTGACTCTGTACCGTTACTTCCGGCTAAGTCAACCGTGACCTTTTGAACGTAATTGCGTATTACGTGACGTTACAAACGTGCATCACACAACAGAGCAAGGCGAGCATTTGTGCTTATAAAACTTAAACTTTTTTATTTATTTTTGAAATGAGCGATCGTTTCGCTAGATAAGACCCTTATGCATCGTCTGGTGTCGTTTAAAGCCATTTGAAGCTGCACTAAAACTGTCATTTTGACCTTGAACCGTTTGGTACCCAATACATTACATTGCATGGAGAAAAATCCTAGAATGTTTTCATCAAAAACCTTAATTTCTTTTTGACTGAAGAAAGAAAGACATGGACATCTTGGATGACATGGGGGTGAGTAAATTATCAGCAAAAGTTTTTAAAAAATTGAACTAATCCTTTAATGGCAAGGAAAGACCCTTATACTGTGAGCGGCACATGAGGAGCTTCTCCCTCATTTCTGCTTCGAGGTCTTGATTGTGGCATTTCTTTGAGGTTTAGAATAGAGTATTCCTGTAATTTTGTCTTTTATGAATTTAATAAACAACTCTGTCTCGTATTCTGTCCAAACACACCACCGCGCCTTCTAAGTCAGGTGACTGTAAATGCGCAAAAAACCTGTTTCCATTGCAGTTTTGCTAAATATTTATTTTTCGAATTGCCTGGAAAAGCACCTCATGCGAGTGTAAAAACTTTTTTGCGATAAATGGGAGTTTTTGTGAAATTGACGTGTTTCCATTTCAATTTGCTCAATTTGAAGGGTAATGGAAACGCGGCTACTGAAGTACTGGGATTAAAAGTTTATGGTTCTGATATAAACACTGATGTCTGTAGTAGCGATCAAATTAGAGCAAATAACTTTCTGAAAGTAACTTGCTGCAAATAATAAGACGCTGCAAATAAAGATTGTATCGATTTAATCGTTACACCAGTAGGTCGCGACAAGTGACTAAAATAGTTTTTGACGCTGATTTATCCAGTAATTATATGTGAAGTCTTAAAGGGGTGGTTGATTATGATTTCACTTTTCTAACTTTAGTTAGTGTGTAATGTTTAGTTCATCTGCAAAGTTACAACTCTCAAAGTTTAAAGCCAAGGAAGATATTTGCTTTTAAAGAAATGGCTTTTTAAGGACTACAACAAACGGCTGGTAGGAACTACACGACATTCCTCCCGGGTTAGTGACATCACCAACCCTAAAATTTACATAAACCCCGCCCCCGGAACACGATTTATAGATTATCAAGACAGAATATGCTAATCAACGATTAGAAGATAACTACACATAAACTACATAAATTCATCAACTAACCATTCAGGAAAGTTTTTTTAATTTTCAGTGCATGTTAGGTAATCGAAGCTGCTGAGTACACAAGCTGTTGAAGCTCCGCCCCCTGTGCCGGGAGCAGCGGCTCATTTGCATTTAAAGGGACAGACACAAAAACGGTGTGTTGTTGCTCACCCTCAAAAAGTGACAACTAACATGCTATATAAAAATATATGTGGGGTATTTTGAGCTAAGGCTTCACATACACACTCTGGGGACATTAGATTTATTTTACATCCTGTGCAAATGGCATTATACCACCCCTTTAATGAATGAGTAATTAATTCAAACCAATTCTTTTTTTCTTTCTTTTTTAAATAGACTGCTACATTTTGTCACAACCTCTAGTAAATAACATGTTATTTTGTTTAATTGTTTGTTCAGAATCATGTTCATCATCTCTATTTGAAACAATAAAATTATGATTCTCAATTTCTCCAGAATCGTGCAGCTCTAAAAAAAAAAAAAGCATCAAATAAAGGATTCAATGAGATTTACACTGTTGTTAAATACCTGGAAGGAAAGGTTGAAGGACTTTCTGAACGAGAGCGAGAATATTTTGGCGTTGTTCCAAATCCTGATCGTTCAAACCAAACTCATTGACCACACTTTCCAGTGCAGAGCTGATTAAATGACACTGTGCTTTTCCAGGAGGCGGTATATTCAACAGCAGCGTCAGCTTCTGCAGTTCCTGTGAAGAGGACAAACATTTCAGACATACATGACCAGCACAGCAGTTTGAGCCTGCCAACATCTTGATCATAATTGTGTAATTTGACTCCTCACCTTGGCTTTCTTCCTGTGGGATCTTTCTCTGATGTGAGCGAGCGCTGGAGAGATGTCTTCACAGAACACCTTACATTTATCACATCTGAACTTCAGGCTGATGCTTGGCTGAAAAGAAACAAAAGCAGATTACATCAACAAAAATGATCAATGCACAAAGTTTGTTTGTTTTGTGGAAGAAATTAATACTTTTATTCATCAAGGACGCATTAAATTGATCAAAAGTGACAGTAAAGACTTCATTCATCATTGTTACAAAGAATTTTATTTCAAATAGGGCTGTGAAATGCATGCATGTCTATATTTAATGCACATGCATGTCTACATTTAATGCACACATGCATGTCTATATTTTATTTAATGCACACATGCATGTCTATATTTTATTTAATGCACACATGCATGTCTATATTTTAATTAATGCACACATGCATGTCTATATTTTATTTAATGCACACATGCATGTCTATATTTTATTTAACGCACACATGCATGTCTATATTTTATTAAATGCACACATGCATGTCTATATTTTATTTAATGCACACATGCATGTCTATATTTAATGCACACATGCATGTCTATATTTAATGCACACATGCATGTCTATATTTAATTTAATGCACACATGCATGTCTATATTTAATGCACACATGCATGTCTATATTTTATTTAATGCACACATGCATGTCTATATTTTATTTAATGCACACATGCATGTCTATATTTATTAAATGCACACATGCATGTGCACACATATGTCTATTTTAATGCACACATGCATGTCATATTTAATCTATATATTTATTTAATGACACATGCATGTCTATATTTAATGCACACATGCATGTCTATATTTTATTTAATGCATGCACTATATTTTATTTAATGCATGCACGTCATATATTTAACAACAGTGTAAATCTCATTGAATCCTTTATTTGATGCTTTTTTAGAGCTGCACGATTCTATAGAAATTGAATCATAATTTTATTGTTTCAAATAGAGAAGATGAACATGATTCTGAATAAACAATTAAACAAAATAACATGTTATTTAGACACATGCATGTCTATATTTAATGCACACATGCATGTCTATATTTAATGCACACATGCATGTCTATATATTATTTAATGCACACATGCATGTCTATATTAAGAAAACTTTGTTATTTATATAAATATACATAAATATATATACAGTATGCAAATAGTTCTAAAATATAAATGCATGTGTGTGTATTTTTATATAGAAAATAGTTATACACAGTACACACACATATATTATGTAAACACAAACTTTTATTTTGGATGCAATTAATCGTTTCACAGGCCTTATTTAAAATAAATACATTTCTATTCAACAAGGAATCCTGAAAAATAAAATGTATCACAGGTTCCACAAAAATCTGAAGCAGCAAAAACTGTTTTCAACACTGATAATAATAATCAGAAATGTTTCTTGAGCAGCAAATCAGCATATCTGAAGGATCATGTGACACTGAAGACTGATGATACTAATGATACTGAAAATTCAGCTTTTACATCACAGGAATAAAGACATTTTATAATATATTCAATAGAATAGAAGTAATTTAAAATTATAAAAATATTTCACAATTTTACTGTAAGTGAATTACAGTAAATGTGATTTTATAAACGGAGCCTGACCATAAACTTTCAAATGGAAGCATATTAAGCCACTGCATTTTGGTTAATATATGCTTTAATAGTAAAAGCACAGCTCTAAAAATTGTAAACATGTAACATTGTAGTACCAAGACACTCCATGTAAAGTTTACGGCACATAAATACGATATTCCTGTACCAGTCACATTCAAATCCAGACTCAAAAACACATCTGTTTAGCTGTGCATTTACTGAATGAGCACTGTGTGTCCGACTGTTTGTACTGCATTTTATTTAATTTTTTATTCTAAACTGTTTTAATTATTCTTATTTCTTTTTATTATTTTAATTTCTTCTATGTAAAGCACTTTGAATTACCATTGTGTAGGAAATGTGCTATATAAATCAACTTGCCTTGCCTACCACAGTATAGTTTTTTAAGATTATCTCTTTTCTAAATCATGATATTTTGCCCAGAATACTATTTAAATTGCCTAACCGGTAAGTCTATAACTTTCCAAACCTCTTTCTGGTCACAATCACTGCCTTCGGCTTCCAAGCACAGCTGTAAAACGTCCCGCCTGGTCAGGCAGCTTTCAATCGACACCATCCTCTTCTGCAGGCTGTCTGGTAGACAAACGACAGGTAGATATTAGATATTAGCTACATTTCAATCTAATAATTACATGATAGCTTCTTATTAGGGATGCACGATATATATCGGCCACCATATCGGTATCGGCCGATATATGTTCATTTTTAATGTTATCGGCCCAAAAAGAAAATTTGGGCGATATATTAAAGCTGATAAATAATGGATTATTTCCTTCAGATGCGCACTGTTCAACATGATTGGAATCGGTTCAACAACATGCACAGAACACGTCTGTCTTATCGGCTACATACAATTATGATGAGAACATTATAATTGTGTGCTTGGCTTTTAAATGGTGAGACTTTTTGTAATCAGGCTCTCAAAAATTAGAGATGCACCGATTACAATTTCCAATTTTTCATTAGTTTGACCTGCTGATACCGATTTTAGTCGATTCCGATTTAATTTTTTCTAACCACTTTACAGGACACACAAATATTTATTTTCTATATATATATATATATATATTTATAAAACACCATATACTTTTACCCAAACTGAATAATAAAAACAAGTTTAAATGTAAATTTTCTATAAGTATTTTTGAGTCTTCATTTTCTTTTCTGGCATAGCTACTCCAGTTCTTGTTAAAACACACTAGACATGCAAATAATGTGCATTTTGGGCACTTTTTGTGTGAAATCATATTTATTTTGTTCATCAAAAGTGTGCTTTCACTTTAATTGAGCGTGAGCAGCGCAGCAGAAATAGACTCGCACCGAAACGGTTCGGCCAAAATGTTCATATCGGGCATCCCCATTTCTTATACATGATTTACCATGTCGGTCTCGTCGTTCTCTCCAGTTCCTCCGCTCGGCAGGTGAACCTCTCTGGACTCGTTCCTGGTGAGAAGGACTCTGTCCAAACACTCTTCCCTCAGACAGCGAGGCTTTGCCTCTTCTATTCCCGTCACTTTCACTGGCTCGACCGTGACCCCACTTCGCTTTCGGGCTGTAACTGCGTTCGTGGCTCACATGATCGCGTCCCAACGGGCTCCTCCAGCTGTCAGCTTCATCCGCCTCCTTCTGTCTCCTGTATCGTGGAGAGAACTTCCGGTTTCCCTTATCAGCCATTGTGGATCTGGATTTATGGGTGGGAAACAAGATAAATATGGAAGGAAATTAGGAATAAGAATACAATCCCAGTGATAAAGTGATCCCTTCACAGGAATTTTGATTATGAGGTTTCATAAAAACAAAAAAGTGATCATTAACAATAATGCTTAGTTTTGATTCATAAGTAGTTATCAACAATGTTGACGTGCAGTCAATATTTAGTGACTCAAAAGAATTATCGATATTCCAATTTGACTTATGGACTCAATTTTGAGTGACAGTGTGGATTATTTACATGGATCAAAGATCACATAGCGTAATATTTCTACGTTGCTTCTTTCTGTCTCCTGTATCATGGAGAAAACTTCTTGTTTCTAGATTTATGGGTGGGAAAACAAAACAATCTGTTAATTTATTTTCCTATTATCACTGTAAAGCTGCTTTGAAACTAAGTATACTGTTAAAAGCGCTATATAAATGAAGGTGACTTGATTTGAAACAAACAAGATTAATATAGAAGGAATAAAATCCCACTGATAAAGTGCTACCTTCACAGCAAATTTGATAAAACCAGTGATGATTAATAATAATCCTTAGTTTTAATTCACACGTAATTATTAACAATCATTTAATGAATGTTGACGTGCATTCAATGTTTAGTGACTCTGGAGGAATTCAAAGAATTATCGATATTCCAATTGGACTCAGTTTTGACTGTGACGGTTTGGATTATTTATATGGATCAAAGATCAGATCGCGTAATATTTCTACGTGTATGCTGTGAAAGTATCAAATGGTGAATTAAAATACACGTAGAGTTCCTGTGCAACGTTAACGGCTGCTTCTGCTCGAGGACAAAGAGCAGCTCGTGAAAACTGCCGTGTCATACATGAGTCAAACTGACAGGAAAAACAGCACAACAGCCGGTTTAATGTGATCATGCCAAACTCACCCAATCTAACAACAGTCTTGCTTTATAAACACGAGCGCGACATCTTTGATTCCCGTGAGTTTTCTGGTGACTGTAACATGCAGGTGTTTGTCTGATTCTGAACCGATGTCACTTCCGTCGACTTCACTTCTGTCAAATCATCTGACGTTCAACAGTTAATAAGAGCATGACATTTTTGCCATTTGCCTCTTAATCAAACGTAAATAAATTATGATTTCAATAACTTGGTTTTAAGTAACAAACTTAAATGATATTGAAATTGTTAAAATCCCATACGATGTTTCCACTTTCAACTTCCGGGTTCTATTGAATTCCAAAATAAAAGTTATTTTTCAAAATAAAAGCTTTTCCTTCTCACTATAATTACTGCGCTGCAATGTAGATATGTTATTTAATCAATGTGTTTATTTTAAACAACGTTTTATTTATTTTGTTTAATCTTATTTGTTACTTATTTTTACACTCCACGGACCCCCTAGCAGTCCGTTTTAAAAACTTTTTTATATAATCATTTGACCGGATTGCAATTCTCTAAATTAAAACATACAGCATACCAACACGTCAAGTCTCCCTTGAACTAATTTGCGTTTTTAAAGCTAGGAGAACTGAGTTGCTAGATCAGCGTATCAAAGCCAATCAAAATTAGCAGAATGACCAATTAAACTACGGTAACCTAAATTACGAAATTCAAAGTATGCTCCCTTTACCTATAATACCACTGTTATGCAATCCAGACAATTTCATGCAATTAGGACCAGTGTTCCTTCCACAAAAAAATATCCTTACGCTTGGGTAGATAATAACAATTCTGTCAAATATAATTTATGCAGTATGTAAAAATAAAAAACCTAGGGCAACAATTTAAAAGTAGCCCAAATCCACAGGAAAACAGCAGAGTTGGCAATCCAAGTCACAATGGATATGTAAATGTAAGTAAAACTTCAGTTAATTGGCTCTTGTTTGGATTCAACAATCCTTGAACAAACATTCAAGTTGCTACAAGAGAAACTGGTAATACAATACTCCAAAATTGAATAAATACTACTCCCATGTACAAATACTTGTATTAATATAGCAAAAACACACTAATAATAGTAAAACATGTAGGATTGTAGTACCAAGATGCTCTTTAAAGTAGCATGTAAAGATTATGGTAGTTAAATATGGTATTCCCTCGTACCACCAAAGTATACTGTTAATAAAAAGTATACAGTAATATCCATAATGCATGTTAATTTACTTTTAAAATCTCTCCTCGGTAATAAACACTGCAGTGTAGAGCATTTTAGTAGTGTTTTATTTTCTTTTAGCTTGTATCACAGTATTCAGTCACTAATAATAACATACATTTACATTAGTAAAACATGGAATGTTTTGGAATACAAATCAATTACAATTTACAAGCATTAAGGCACACTAGAATATGAATACAAGGGTCAGTTAAAAAAAAGAACATTATGCAACAATGACAACAATTTGCTTTTCAAATTAAAGAGAATGTGAGTTTAAAGTGAAACTCAAAAAAATAGAATATGGTGCATAAGTTAATTTCAGTAAATCAACTTAAAAAGGTGAAACTAATATATTATATAGACTTATTACATGCAAAGTGATAAAGTGAATAAAGTGAGATATTTCAAGCCTTTATTTGTTATAATTTAGATGATTATGGCTTACAGATTTTTAGAAAATTAGAATATTGTGAAAAGGTTTTCATAAGCTGTAAGCCATTATCATCAAAATTATAACAAATAAAGGCTTAAAATATGAACTTTGCATGTAATGAGTCTATATAATATATTAGTTTCACCTTTTAAGTCGAATTACTGAAATAAATGAACTTTTGCACCATATTCTAATTTTTCGTGTCTCACCTGTATTTTCCATTCATCTGCTACAACTTGTTGCCATAAATCCTGTTAGTGTCACGTCAGTCTAAATGTGCTATTATCAAGAAACCCTTTTGAATTTAAGTTGCAAAAAAAAAAAAAAAAAAAAGGCTACTGGTGATTCTTGAGGAATTCTTCCATATGGGCAGCAAGAGCCTTCACATCTTCAACAGTCACCGCGTTGTACAATGAAGCTCGGATGCCACCAACAGACCTGAGAACAGTGAAAGAGTCGTGAGACAGGACAGGACTACACATGACAAACACAAGCTACCTCCTAATTCGCTTAGTACGCCCTAAAAGTATGTACTGTTTTTGTGAAGATAAAGTACGTATTTGAGTGTGTAGCAGAAGAATAGACTGATGTAAACTGATGCCTCGTTCAATTTATGACATTCTCCCAGGCACTCGCGATACTTCTCATAGGGGTTGAACAGACTAGTTGACTTTAATGCTCTGCTATGACACTTTAAAGGGGAGGTATAATGCCCTTTTCACAAGATATTAAATGAATCTCTGATGTCCCCAGAGTGTGTATGTGAAGTTTTAGCTCAAAATACCCCACAGATATTTTTATATAGCATGTTAAAGTTGTCACTTTTTGAGGGTGAGCAAAAACACACCGTTTTGTGTCTGTCCCTTTAAATGCAAATGAGCTGCTGCTCCCGGCACAGGGGGCGGAGTTACAAGAGCTCGTGTCCTTTTATCTCACACACACACACGCACTGAAAATTTCAAAAACTTTTAGCCTTTTATGATCAAACCGAAGTCAGAAAGATGGAGAGACTCAAGAAGAAGTGACAACATTTCTGAATGGTTAGTTGATGAATTTATGTCGCTTATGTGGAGTTATCTTCTAATCATTGATTAGCATATTCTGTCTTTATAATCTATAAATCACGTTCCGGGGGCGGGGTTTATGTAAATTTTAGGGTTGGTGATGTCACTAACCCGGGAGGAATGTTGTGTAGTCTCTACCAGCCGTTTGTTGTAGTCCTTAAAAAACAATTTCTTTAAAAGCAAATATCTCCCTTTGCTTTGAACTTTGAGCGTTGTAACTTTGCAGATGTTGTTTATGATCAAACAGCAACATTACACACTAACTAAAGTTAGAAAAGTGAAATCATAATCAACCACCCCTTTAACAATCTGAAGTCGTGAAGTTGAAAACTGTCAAATCAAATCAACATTCTAACTTTTGACATTTAAATTTTGAAAATTCCAAATCTTGTATTGGAATTAAATTCAAAATTGAAACGGCATTCTCTATCTATGCAGTTCAGTGGCGGATAACCACGTGCTGGACAAATCACATTGTGTCATCATGGGAAAGCCACTGATATTTAGCATTCTGAACCAAATATTGTGCATAAACAAAAAGATATCCGTTCACACAGATCCACGAAAATCGCTGTATTCTGCTGCCAGGCCAGTAGATGGCAATGTCACTTTTTCATAAAGAAACACTACACGCCTATTGACTAAACATGTAACACGCATGTGCATGACGTCACCGTTTTCACTAATTCACGTTTTTTAGTTTACATGAAGACGTAAAGTTATCGTTTTCTAAAACTTGCACTTTGAAACCCTTTTTTAAAAAGTTTGCGTTTTCAGGCCCCCACCGCTGTCGCTTAAATGAACGGCTAAAACAGTGTCATGTAAACGGCCCCTAAAGCACATATTAATACACATATTAATTTTAAAGTCAATATATTTTTCATTAGATTTGTAATGATGAGCAATTTAATAATTCAATTCATGCCACAGAAGTTTCAATAGAAACAACATTTTAGATTATCATAAAAGCTTGTCAGTACATTTGACAGACACATCAGGAGTGTTAGTGCAGCATTACTCCATAATAACAAAAGAAAATGTTTGTTGATAAACTAGTGTGCAATTACTATAAGATTGCATAAATTAGAAAAAAAAAAATATAAATATATATTCCTAATTTTCATACAACACCTGTGTCCTTTAAGTGAGATCATGCCAAGTTTAGAGGCACCGTCCAGGAACGACTTCTCAAGACTTTCATCTCCTTCCTTCTTTCCGATGCGGAAGGGAACGTTCATGCGGCTTCGGCACGGCATGTCCACAGGGCATCTGAGAAGTGGGAGAAGGGCAGGAAGTCATTTTGACAAAAACAAATGTCTGAACAGAGATCACAATGTGGACACCGCAAAAAAAAAAAAAATATCTTCCTCAGAATTTGTGTCTTGTTTTCCAGCACAAATATCTAAATATTCTTACATCAAGATACATTAACTTGGGAAGCAAAGTCTTGTTTTCTGACAAATGTGTCAAAAAAAAAAAGTGAGTTTATGCTTATAATAATAAAAAATCTGCCAAAAGGGTAAGGGGTTGTTTTAAGTTAAAAACTCACTTAATGTACAAATGAAACTCGAAAAATTTTAATATATCGTGCAAAAGTTCATTTATTTCAGTAATTCAACTTAAAAGGTGAAACTAATATATTATATAGACTCATTACATGCAAAGTGAGATATTTCAAGCCTTTATTTGTTATAATTTTGATGATTATGACTTGCAGATTATGAAAACCCCAAATTCAAAATTAGAATATTGTGAAAAAAATTTCATAAGCTGTAAGCCATAATCATCAAAATTATAACAAATAAAGGCTTGAAATATCTCACTTTGCATGTAATGAGTCTATATAATATATTAGTTTCACCTTTTAAGTTGAATTACTGAAATAAATGAACTTTTGCATGATATTAAATTTTTGAGTTTCACCTGTGTAATGTGTATATATATATATATATATATCTTATTATACAAGTCTTGTTTCATGAAAAGTTCAGTCAATTCAAGTAATTTTGCTTCTCAAGTAAAACAACAAAAACCTGAGGAACAAAGTAATTTTTTTTTGCAGAGTATTAGTTAATTATTCTTTTTTTATTACAACAATAACAGATTTTGATTATACTAAAAAGTTTCCTAATTTGTATTATATTAACTTAAAGATTAACTCTATATAATGGATTAAATATTAAAAAGTTGACCGTTTTAATATTATGCATTAAGAATAACCTTCTGTACAAGAAGATTACATTTCATCTGCAAAATTGCTATCTAAAATGTCAGGATGTGATCACATGTGATGCAAAATCTCTGATCACTGACGCGTAGAATCCATTGGATTGGTTGATGATGTCATAGACGATGTCAGATTTCTGTATGTTGAGCCGCTCCATTGCATCTGCTCCTCCGTTGTTCCTGATCCACTCCAGAACCAAACCCATGATGTAAATACTGCACACACACACACACACACACACACACACACGCATGCACAGGTTATCATTACAGAACGGGTAATACTTTGCTCGAACGTTGCGCACACTAAATTATAAAGGGACTGAAATTTAGAAAAGGAGAATATTGTATTGTCTTGTAACATTTTATCAACTAGGATTCTTCCTCATATCATAATCCTTATTAAAAATGGTAAAACCACTGTAAATCTGACTGGATGGTATACAAGCTATTGTACAAAATGTTGGATAATCACTCAATTCTATCAACTAAATTCCAAATTAATGCACCAAGTTGCTATATTTCTTGACAATCATAAAGCTAAAGTTAGACTTAACTTAGAATAATTGTTCATTATTGCATAATATACACACGAACAGTCAACATTTTGGAAACATCAAGATTTTCGAAAGAAGTTTCTTCTGCATTAATTTGATCAAAAATACAGTAAAATAGTAATATTATGAAATATTATTACAAATCAAAATAACTGCTTTCTATATGAATATATTATATAAATGTAATTTATTCCTGTAATCAATTCCTGTAATTAATTACTCCAGTCTTCAGTGTCCTTGAGAAATCACTCTAATATGATGATTTACTGCTCAAGAAACATTTATGATTATTATCAATGTTGAAAACAGTTGTGCAGCTTAATTTTTTTTAGGATCCTTTGATTAATAAAGTTCAGAATAAACATTTATTTGAAATATATATATATTTTTGTAAATCATGAATCTATGGAAGCTTGTTTCCGCCACATAATAAAACCATTTAAAAGATAATTGCTACTTTTTATCTCACAATTCCTACTTCATAACACGCAATTGTGAGAAAAAAAAATATATTTTTTTTTTATTCTGTGGCGGGAAACAAGCTTTAAATCATACACTACCATTCAAAGGTTTGGTGTAAGTAATATAAATTAAAAAATAAATAATAATAATACTTTTATTCAGGAAAGAAAGACATTTATAAAGTTACAAAAGATTTATACTTCAAATAAACGCTGTCCTTTTAAACTTTCTATTTAATAAAGAATCCAGAAAATAAATGTACCACAAAAATATTGAGCAGCAAAAATGGTTTTCAACATTGATAAAAATAAGAACCATTATAAATAATTAAGCACCAATAATAATTGATAATGACGGAGCATCAAATCAGCATATTAGAATGATTTCTGAAGGATCTTTGATCACAGGAATAAATTACATTTTAAAATATATTCACATAGAAAACATTTATTTTAAAATATAATAGCATTTCCCAATATTAATGATTTTACTGTACTTTTGATCACATAAATGCAGCCTAGGGTGAGAATAAGAAACTTAAAATCATACTGATCCTGAACTCTCTACATAGTGAAAACAAAAAAAGTGTGGCAAGTTTTCACTTGACATATGCATTAGTAATTCATGAAGACTACAGAGACACAACATGATGAACAAAGAAAAGACACACCTGAAGCATGAAGGAGTGTTGTAGACAGAGTTATTGCCGGCCTGCACCTGATAGTCCAGTATAATCGGGCACTCGTTCAACGCCTTGCCCATCAAATCCTCTCTGACAATGACAACAGTCACGCCCGCACACCCGACATTCTTCTGCGCGCCAGCAAATATCAGACCGAACTGTGGGAATGAACAGACACACACAGCCTTAAAGCAACAATATGTAAGAATTTTGTAATAAAATATCCAAAAATCACTTGCACAGTGTGATATATTTCCTGCAGTTGTGTACTTACAATATCCCAAAAGTTCACAAAGATTTTTAATTTCAGAGAAATTCCAATTTTAAATAATGTCTCGTCCCTGTTCACTTGTCGCCTGTCAGTGACGTAATATCCGCATTATCCCTGGTTTCCGCTCGTACTGCCATAGTAACCATGGCGACAGACATGGACAACTGCGTTACATCTAGCGGCACGCTCGCGTATTATGGATCATGTCAAGCAGACTTTGGGACAAAAAGAGAACTAAAGGATCAATATCAGTGTTGCGTTTTTGAGATGCAGAGAGCTAGCGTCGAGACTAACTTCAACTTCGCAACTCTTGTATGTACTTTATTAGAAAAAATTACATATTGTAGCTTTAACTGGCAATTCGCTTTTGATAGAGTAGAACTACAGATAATACTGCCACTTTTATGATAAAGATGGTGAACTTAAGATACCAAACGTTAGCTGAAGAATCATTCCAATGATTGCTTGTCACCTGTTTTTAAAGGTGCAGTCTGTAAGAATGAGTGGTCAAAATAGGTACTGCAGTCCAATTCAAAATACCGGAGACCGTGGTTTCTTCCACCGCCTCCTCATGCTGCGTTCACACCGAACGCGAATTGAGCGTCAAATTCGCTTCTATCACGTCTATTTGGGCGCTAGAACATTTTGAATCCACTCGAGCGTCCAATTCGCTTTGCGTATAAAGCGTGCATTCAAGGCGAAATTCACTTCTTGTGGGAGGGGCAAGTGCTAGGCGGTTGTCTGTTTGCAAGACACTCTTCCAAGCGAGGTCCTTTGTTATTCCTGTCTCTGCAGAAATATGAACTTGTGTCATACAGCTCCGTATGACTGCTCACTGCCAATATCAATATACCAATATATGTTGAATGATTGACTCCGGGGGGGGCCTGCGCCGTTTATCACGTCACTTCACCACGTGACAGCAGCAAGCAGGCTCCTGATTGGTTAACGTGGCACGAATAGATGCCAAAGTTCACATTTTTAACTGGGGCGTCAGACGCAAATTCGCTTCAAACGCATGAATGCACAAAAAGCACCAAATAAAACCAACCTTTGACACATCTACCGGCCTGGAGAGGAAGTTGGATGACATGTCACTGACGAGAACCACTCCTTTGGTGTCGGGGACGAAGTTAAACTCCACGCCGTGCACCGTCTCGTTGCAGCAATAATAGACGTACGACGCCGAAGGATTCAGGGACCAGGTGCTACTGTCTGGGATTTCTGAGAAAACAAACATTGATGCATCACTAGAAGTCATGTGAGGAGTGTCAGAAGTCTGCAGCCCCTCGCGAAAAAGAAGAGTGCTTAAATGTGCACTTATATAATATATTAGATATGCAGATAATATAATAATAAAATAAAAGGCCACTTAAGTGTACTTAAAAAGAGAGCACACGTAAAACTTTTAAAAAGTGCACTTTGTAATAATATAAAATTAGAATTCAAATTTAAGTTTTACTAATCATTTTTTGTCTTGCTTAATTAAAATCCTTCCCTTGGGTCATTATGATCCAAAAGACACCAGGACTTTTGTCGCACTTGAACCACGAATACACAAAAAATAATTGAATGGAAGGAGTTTTGTGGTTGAAATTAAAATTAAAAGTAACAAATCCTTCCCTCGCGGGTCAATTTGACCCCCTTAGGAATGAATGGAATGCTTCAGTTTACATAGAAAACCCTAAAAATGATCACAATTCTACCTAAAGATGCTAAAACTTTACCAATATATATTTTTTATAATGTCTACATGTGTATCTGAATGCATACTTAAGAGAAAATGACTTTAGGACCCAGAGGAACTGCTCATTTGCTCCATATAGAGCTATAAGGCCATCTAGTGGCAAGAGTTATGAAATATCATGTTATATAATTTTTTCCCACAAGAGGTCGGGGAAAAATAGATATTTTGAGCTGAATTAAAAGGGTTATGCATGAAATTGTGAGTCATTTTGAATTTAAGTTGAAAGAATGTGAGGAATGTGCATAAATTATGATTTATTTATAATTTATTGATCAAATCTAGTAATTTAAAAAATAACAAACAAAAAAAAATCTCCAGAAAATTGCATTTAAGTTTATGCTTAAAAATAATTAAAAAAGTATAATTTTAGGACTACGGGTCATTTTAGTTACAGGATTAGTTACAAAGTGCGAGGGAAGGATGAGGGTTGAATAAAAGTACACTTATTTTGATGTGTCAACTAACATACTAAAGTACTGGATTGTAGTTTTAAATGCAGTGCGTTATTCAATATTACACTTAAAGTTAATATTTTAAATAGCAACTGCATTATTACAAATGTGTGGTTACAGAATTACATTATATATAATTAAATTATATATATATATATATATATATATATATATATATTAGTTTACATAATTGCTTGTCAGGACATTCAGCAGACCATATATCAGAGACAACAGAAGTAATTATGAAATTATATGTAAAGATGTATTTAAAGTCTATGGAAGTGGGTCAAAAAAACACAGCTAAATGCATTTAATATAAATTTAAACTATAATACATTTTCATTTAATTGCAATTAACATCCAAAAGTCAAATGTATAAAAAAACTTTACATTAAGTCAACATTTGAAGTGGATCAAAAAAGTTCATCAAAGTTGTCCTAAGACGGAGAACGGGCATTGTTCAAAATTCATGTATAACTTTTATGAAAGGTTTTGATCCACTTCAATTGTTGACTACTGTATAATGTTTTAATGTACATTAATTACCCTTTTTTTATAAACTATAGCTAAAGTGCTTTTTTTCACAAAGGGCAGAGCGATGCTTTAGAAAAGAGCGTAAAATATGCAGGATAGCTTGAACAGATTTCACAAAAAGCACCTCTTAGCAATTAAAAACCGTTTGCTTTACTCCGATTACTCACTGGTGTAACTATCCAGTTTTGGATGGATCACGTTCACTTTCCCATACTTCTCTGCCTCTTTGGCCGCCTTCGCAGACCACGTCCCCGTGACCAGGTAATCTGCACACCTGTCCTCTTTCAGACCAATCAGATTCAGAGGAACGCCACTGAACTGTCCCGAGCCTCCGCCTTGCAGGAACAGTATCTTATAGTTTTCAGGTACGTTCCTGTTCAGTGTGAACACAAAATGTACATTTGTTATGGAATATGAACGAACAAAGACATTAATCTCCAACCAAGGGATAGTAAACACTCACAGAAGCTCACGGAGAAGGTTTTCAGCATTATTTAAGATCTTGGTGAAATCGGACGACCTGTGGCTCATTTCTGGATGAGATATAAAGAGACATAAACACCTGCATTGCACATGTAAGCATATATATATATATACACTTATAATGCAGATCATTACCAAGAATGCTTATCCCGGTGCCACTGTAATCCAGCAGCTCCTTCTGTGCTTGGATTAAAACCTAGGAATGAAATGGAAAGTAACTTTTTATATCAAAACGGATTTGGCTGTGCCTAAACTACCTTAAAAAGACGGTCTTTAGAATTGACTTTTGAATGAAAGTCTTTCTATTTGTGACCAAAAAAGCCAGATAAAAGGATGGACATGTTGGATACCACTTATGAAACCATGTGTGAAACAACCCATGCAATCAGTAAAAGCTATAATGCTACTTATCAGATTATATTTGCTTTGTTTTCAGGGTAGTTTTAGGGTTTAAGGGGGTTAGGATAGATAGGTTAATAAAATCAAGCCTCAAACCACATCTGCTCGATTTCAGGGTTTTTCAGAGTCAACTCTGATTTACGACTCCCAGAAACGACTCCATTTGCTCCATTTACTTCAAGCCGAAACAGGGTCGGCAATAAGAATACAAGATTCCCGCCATTATTACACACTGAATGTAATCTAATATTTTTTTTACCGACACAAAGCCTTAAACTACCTTTATTAAAACAACACGCTTTTAGCGTGACTGGCCAAATTATCCAATTTAGAGATGACATTATCTTGAAATTATGAGCCATCGTTTTCTTTAGATAGAAAATATTTTGAAGAATGTCAGTAACCAAAAAGTTGATGGACCCCATTGACTTCCATAGTATGGGAAAATAAATGGTGGCCATCAACTGTTTGGTTACCCGTATTGTTCAAAATGTCTTCTTTTTGTGTTCAGCAGAAGAAAGAAATTCATACAGGTTTGGACCAACTTGAGGGTGAATAAATTATGACACAACTTTCATTTTTGGGTGAATTATCACTTTAAGAGTCGAAGAATTTAGTCTTTTGGAGTGGACTCCCCATCACTAGGTTGCATTTCTCATTGTGGAGAGGCTGGGTGTGCGGTTAGGATTGGGCAATCCGGTAGTGGCCTCAAACTGAGAGGTAATAATGTGGCAGGGACTCAAAACTAGGCACACCGACACTGGAGAGGCAATTAAACCTGAATTTCTGGAGTAAACAACCACTTCATTCACAGTTAGAGAGTTGGGTTAGTTATCTAATGAGAAAAGGCAAGGAACTGATCAGAAGCAATTCAACCAACAAACACGCAGAAAAACCTGTTTTACATTTTTCATAACAAATCAAGACATGTCCACTCTTTACCAAGTTCCTTACAGATACTTTTTTTTGGCATGTATATGATCTCTGAATCGAGAGTTTGAATGTATAAAGTATATACTTAACTGTTTAAATGGCAAGTCTAGAAGAGACTTGGCACTCTTCAGTCCACAGGCGACTCTGAATGCCAAGTTGTGGCTGATGCAACATTGCACATACATGCATCTCTAGACCAGCAAAACTCAACAGCATTATTTGAATGCTTTACAGTGCATCCAAAGCCTGCATCCCAAATGGTGCACAACGAGTTCGCACACTACAGTATCATAAAACAGTTTTGCATGCTCACGACAGTTTCATAAAATAATTTTGCATGCACACTAGTGGTTTGTTACTGATACAGCTTACTGATGATATGATGTCACGCAGCACTGCTTACTTTATGCGATGATGATGCAAGAACAAAACTTTTACCCAAAATATATACATAAAGAAATAATAAACATTTCTGAATTATCGATGCACTTACCGACTGTGGAAGTTTAGCCGGTCCCGCTCCAAAATTGATGGTCTGTTTCTTTTCCATGTTTGAAATAAAACTGCGTAGGATGTATTAAATCTTTCTGAAACACCGCAACTTGACCTAACGTTACTTCTCTGTTAATGAATAGTGATTTCGACAGGCACTATTATTCTCTTTACACATGATTACCCCTAATGTGCAAGTTTCCTGCTTGTTTTCATTGGCTCGCAGTTTCCGGAATGTCTGCTTGCTGTTGTTTGATTGGATGCTGCGGTTGTGACGTTGCTGTGATTGACACTGAGTGCATTAAATATTCATGAGATGATACCATAGATACCTCTATGCAAGACTGGGAAACATTTTGACGGTTCTTTGCAAATCTGATGATAGGCTACCTTTAAATATAACTCAATAAAATCCGGGAAGATCACTCAGTCTCAGATCATGATACAACGATAACTTGGTGCCAAAAACATGGCTAAAAAAGTCAGTCCACCCAAAAATTAACATTAATTAACTAGCCTACTCGCCCTCATAGACTTTCGTTCATCTTCGGAACACAAATGAAGATCTTTTAAATTAAATATGAGCGATTTCTGTCCCTCCATTGACAGCTAACGTTACGCAACTACCACTTTCAACCCTCAGAAGGTAGAAAAGACATCGTTAAATAAAGACAGTGGCTATTTGCAGTGTATTAGCAACTATATTTACACTAAATGAGAATACAGATTCTATTTACACTGTGTAAAAATATAATTTTCTTTCCATATGTGTAGTAGTTAGACGCTATTTAGCCTATACTTATAAATAGTGGCAGATAGCCTTGCACCTCAGTGTTGTTGTACATAGTATGCAATAATAACATTGTGTATAATTATATATTTATTTATTATTAAATGGATGCCACCTTATTAAATGCAATAAACCCCCTTCCTACACCTAACCCTAACCAATAAACACTTTATTATTAAACACACGTTAGACATTTTATTTCCATTTTACAGATATTTTCTTCATTTGAAAATAAACGCCTTTCCGGTCTGATCTGTAATGGGGAAAGGCATATATTTGTATTATTATAAAAAAAATTTCATTACCTAAATTTTAAAATCTCCAACAAGCGTTCAGGAGAGCACCACGCATGGAGGCGTGTCAGAGATTAATATTTTGTAAATAAATTGGTTGTGTGCTTTTTTGCATAAACAAAGCACTTGAATTGCTTCATAAAATTGAGGTTAAACCACCGGAGTCACATTACTTTAATTATATCTTTGCTTCTTTTTATGTGGCTTGAAAGTGGTAGTTGCGTGGCTGTCAACAAAAGCTCTCAGACTTCATTAAAAAAAAATGTTTTCCGAAGATAAACGAAAGTCTTACGGGTTTGAACGACACGAGGGTGAGTAATGACAGACTTTTAATTTTTGGGTGAATAACTCTTAAGATTTATTGAGGCCCTCTGTTTACCATATAGTGCCCTTGTCCCTTGGTTGAGAACTACTGGCATATATATCCCCCCTCTCTCTCTTAACGGGGTTTAATATAGTTTTATCCCCCATTGCCTATAAATGTATGGACAAACAAAGTTGAAACATTATTCTAAGAAAGTGATTTAGCCATTACATTACCAATTCTAAACTCACTACATCTCAAAACACATTTGTTCACTGTGGCCTTTCCTTGGGGATTTATTTATTTATTCTATTATTTATTTTACTTCCATTAGGTGTTTTTTTTTCTGTAGAGTGGGCCTATAACCACTATTTTTATCAGGTGATAAATAAAAAAGTACAATGCAATAGTTTCAGTAGATGGCAGCATTTTGCCGAGGATTCGAGCAGAGTTATAAATACAGTTATATAGTTATAGAGAAACTATAATCGTGATTGTCTAATAAGATAATCTGCAAACAAAACTCTGTAGAAGCTCAGCGTGTCAGTCTGAAGTCAACCATCCCAAAATATCAACACATAATTAGATTTTATTGAAATTTTCTTTAAATTTCAACAACACTTGATGTGTAATAGCTATGTACAAACATATTTACAATACAAATGCACTCAGAAATTGAAACTTAAGTCATTTTGTCATGAGGAAAATTGTCATGGGAGAACAATCCTCCTAAGCCAAACTAAACCGGGACTAGAAGTGCAGCATGTTGATTATGACACCACACACATATAGGTGTATTTATACAACAGGATTCACACACTTTTAAACAGGGAATTTTACATGACTTTTCCAGCTGTTTGTAATTACTGAACAGGGATTTGGGAGCACCTTATTTTACAATTCTGTTTCGCATGAACATAGGTATTGTAGTAAAGGTACTAACCCTGAACCTAACCTTAATCAGTTACTGTACCTTACATTACTGAGTACTTTTGTGGGTAAGTACACTGTAAGTACATTAAAAGTGCATGTACTGAAAAATAAAATGCAACCTAAATACCCGTTTCTAGTCAATAAAATATTTTAGAACCGAGCATAACTGGAAAATGTTACAAACTACAGAAATTCCCATGACTTTTCACTAATTCACCCATAATCCATAAGACTTTCCATCATCTTCAAAACAAAAATCTATATATTTTTTATGAAACCTGAGAGATTTCAGTCCCTCCACTGAACGCTCACACAACAACAAAACGTTGACGCTTAAAAAAGTCCATGAAGAGATTGTCATAGTTATTCATAAGGTTTGTTCTTGCGTGTTTGAACTTCTGATAACCATATTTGATGTAAATAGACTCATTACATGCAAAGTGAATTCATTGCATTCAAAATCAAAGTTTGTGTTTACATAATAAATGTGTGTTTACTGTGTATAATGATTTTGTATATACAGGTGAAACTCTGGTGAAAAGTTCATTTATTTCAGTAATTCAACTTAAAAGGTGAAACTAATATATTATATAGACTCATTACATGCAGAGTGAGATATTTCAAGCCTTTATTTGTTATAATTTTGATGATTATGGCTTACAGCTTATGAAAACCTTTTCACAATATTCTAATTTTGAATTTGGGGTTTTCATAAGCTGTAAGCCATAATCATCAAAATGATAACAAATAAAGGCTTGAAATGGCAATGCATGTAATCTTTGCAAATATAATATCTTTGCATGTAATGAGTCTATATAATATATTAATTTCATCTTTAAGTTGAATTACTGAAATAAATGAACTTTTGCACGATATTCAAATTTTTCGAGTTTCACCTGTATGTGTGTTGATCAAAGTTTATATGTGAATAAAAACCTACATTAAATCTGCAACATCTGCTTTTTGATGTAAAGCGATCGTTTCTCTCTAGAAGACTTTGATTAAATCACATTTAACCCATTTATCAAAGTTCTGGTTGCATGGACTTTCAATGGAGGGACAGAAATCTCTCAGGTTTCATTAAAAAATATCTTAATTTATGTCAAACAAAAGTCTTATTGATTTGGACCGAAGAGTTTATTTACTTTTCCAAGCCTGAAAATCACAATTTCTAAATATTTCCCTTATGTTTTCAAGTTTTCCATTTCCATCTCAAGCAAAAAGCTTATTCCCATGGTTCAGTGCAACTATCTTGACAACATGCAAATTATTTCTCCTCAGCTGTGCGTATTCTTCAATAATAATAGCCATTGAGAAGCACTGCTCTCAGCTTTTTTTTTGTACATTGTTTATCAAGAGGAAATTATTTGTGTGTGTAATTGACCCCTGCATCACTACCCAGTGTGTGGTGGATTCAGCGCATTGTGTTTTGGATAGAAAGCAGTAGCTTCGTCCTTTCAGATCCTGTTTCAGAGCTATTTCCCATGGCTGTAATCCCCCTTCGGTCTTTCCCTTTTTTACATGTCACTAGCGTGCCGTGTTCTGAAACCTTTCAGCACGTCATTGCAAAAAGCAAACGCTGGATGATGAAGCACGTTGTTTCTCAGCTGAGCTTCAGGAGCAGGTGCAGCTTCTGAAATCTCATGACAAAAACCACGGTAGAAAAAAAAAATAGCTAGCTTTTCAGTGTGTGAGTGAGCATCCATATCTGCCCATCTGGTGTCGGTAATATAACACCGAGACAAACTGCTTCAGATGTGACAACAAAACCAAACTTGAACGTCACGCATGAAGGACCACGCTGATGTTTAGCTGGTTTCAGTCTTCATGAGAAGAGTTTCTCTCTGCAGAAACACAGCAGTGTGTGTGTTTGTTGCATTGACTCCAGTATCTCATGGGTTCGACTCCTAAGGAACGCACACACTGGTAAAATCTTGAATGCACTGCAAGTCGCTTTGATTTAAAGCATCTGCCCAATGCATAGAAGTACGTGTGTGTGTGTATGTGTGTGTGTGTGTCAGACAAAATGAGTGAGTGCCGCAGCAGAACGCAGAGCGGCGTAGTTGGGTTTCTGTGAGCGTAGCAGAGGAGTCTGTGTGTTTGCGTCTCGTACGGTGCTGCTGCTCAGAGAACGGAAGTGTTGTTGAGTCCAGCCGTAGACCAGGCAGTTCAGCAGACCTTGAGATGCAGAGGTGAAGGCCTGAGGAGAACAACAATACTGTTTTTACACTTGCATGCGGTGGCAAAGCCATTATTGCTGCGGGAGCTTTTATGTATTTTGGCGAACCTGTAGGATGTAGAGAACGACTCCCATCCTTCCCTCGATTATGTCCGGTTTCGCCATCATCAGAGTGGCCAGTAATATTGCTGAAATAAACACGAGATCGGGGAAAAAAACACGGAAAGATGGTGTTTAGCTGTGGAATTATTTCACTACTTTCACTCAAATGTTAGATTTTGTATTTGAATTGCATATGAAACTTCCAAGCATTTGGATTACACAGGTTTTGCATTAACAAACTAATAAACGTTGTGTGATGCAGAAAAGTCAGATTCGTGATATAGTGTGGTCTGCTTTAAAGATCATGTGATCTTCCTACCATTGACAACATTTATGTCTCACGCTTGCAGAGAAAAGGTCTATCAATTGTTAGAGATCCCACACACCGGGCTGGACATTTCTTAACTCCTATATCTTCATGCAGACGACGTAGATCAATTAAAACTAAGGGTCCTATTTTAACGATCTAAGCGCATGGCGCAAGTTCACTTAGTGCGTGTCTGAATCCACTTTTGCTAGTTATTGGTATTGTGTGCTCACCCGGACCCCAGCAGAAGAAGAAAGCGGAGGGATAAAGCAGCATCCGTCGCTCCAGGAGCCGCAGAGTTGCCCAGTGATGGTCACCGAAAAACCCCTGCGACGTGACGACACGCTTGTACAGCGAGCGCGCTCTACACATCAGAATCTGAAACACACCACGAGATAATCAGTGAGTCGCATGCGTTTTTAAAAGCAGTAATACTGTACATGCAATAATATTGTGAAATATTATATCTATCAGAAAAATATTAAACAGCACAACTGTTTTCAACATTGATAATAATCAGAAATGTTTCTTGAGCAGCAAATCATCATATTATAATGATTTCTGAAGGATCATGTGACACTGAAGACTGGGAGTAATGATGCTGAAAATTCTGCTTTGATCACAGGAATGAATTACATTTTACAATATATTCATTTAATAATATTTCACAATATTACAGTTGAAATGCTTGAACATTTGAATCATGAATGGCTCAGCTATTCAGAAATGAGGTGTTGAATCTCACCGTAATGCCGATAATGGTTAATAGGAAGGTGGCGAGGAAAATGGCCATGCAGTAGTTTTGAATGACAACGCATGCTGTGACTTCTGTTGTTACATATGAGGTGAGATAAACAGCCCCTGTGTGCATCAGCAAACATCTGGAAGACAATCAGCATCATATTAAACAACTGTCTGGAACGCTGGATTCTGATTGGTCAGTCGCATCGTTCTGGCTGCACAACTGACCATTGTTCTTCTGTGGTGCTTTAATACAATTTCAACTCACATCTATTTTATTCTGGGTTATTCTTTATTTATTATTTGCTATAATGACCTGCTGATTGTTATGAAAGCTTGTTTCCGCCACAGAATAAAACATTTTAAAAGATAATTAAGATTTTATCTCACAATTGCGAGTTTACATCTGACTTTATTTCTCGTTTCTGACGTTTCTATCTCTCAATTCTGGCTTAAAACACGCAATTGCGACTTTATATCATGCAATTCTGACTTTATAACTTTCCATTGCGTGTTATAAAGCCAGAATTGCGAGATAGAAACAAAAGACAGAATTGCAAGTTTATTTCTCACAATTGAGTCTTTATATCTCACAATTCTGACTTTATAACACAATTGCAACATTATTAATGCAATTCTAAGATAAAAAGTCAGAATTGCGTGATGTAAACAAAATTGTGAGGAAAAAAGTCACAATTACCTTTTTAATTTTTTATTCTGTGGCAAAAACGAGCTTCCATAGATTGTTCACTAGACCCACACAAACAACTAAACTATAGTTAGATATAACAACTGAACTGTATGAAATAGACAGATTAACCACCCCTAACAATAAGCTCATTCAAATAAGACTCTGTGAAGTTATGATAATGAAGTAATGAGAAATAACCGTTTATTAATCAGTACATGTGAGAATATGGCTAGACTGACCTGTAGGGCTGGGTGAAGTTTGTGTAACAACGAAACACATTTCCTGCCACGAAGACGGGCGCCGTGAGCATTAAAGGCAAAAGACTGTATGGAGAGATCAGGACAGACATTATATTCCTAAAATCTGCTAATATCACATTTTCAGTTTTATCGTGCATGGTTTCTGCCCTATATTTTATGCAGGATTATAATAAGTAAAAAGTATTGTAAATATTGCTTGAATGTGTACTCTGCATACTGGCAACTAGCTGAAATAAAAAAGTTTCAGGTTTTTTATGATACTTAATTTCAGGGTTTTTTTTAAAGTTCGCTAGCCATGTGTTAAAAAAACATGTTAGCAACATGCTAATTCCTGCTATCAGTATGTTAAAAACATGCTAGCAATGTGCTAATTCATGCTAGAAGCATGTTAAATTATGTTAGCAATGTACAAATCATACTAGCAACATGCTAAAACATTAGCAATGTGCTAAGTCATGCTAACAAAGTGTTAAATGTGGAATGTGCCAATTGATGGTTGAAACATGCTAGCAATGTGTTATTACATGTTAGAAATGAGTTAATTCAATGTGTTAAAACATGCTAACAACATAACCCCCTAGCAATCAATCCATCCATCTATCAAAACTTCTTCAAACTTTATGATCAGGCTTTCTCAACCCAACATCAAAGTTTTTTTTTTGTGACACATTTTTTGTATTATAGTCTTAGGTAAGCACTCACAAGTGCACGTACTGTAAAATAAAGTGCAATCAAACTTGTTTTATAATTTCATTACATAAATCATGTTGCTCCATCAATATTTAATATCAGTTTCAGTGATATTTTTATTCCGTTGATGTTCAGTGTACTCACCACGACAGTACTGGGGCCAGACATCTGCAATTTCTTGCTCTTGCTGGATTCTGAAACGAACAGGCTAATCAGTATTGCCAGCATTTACAGTAAAATAAATGACTACATTGTGCTGCTCTATTTCCTTCATTAACATGTTGATAATGATGAACTGAATACCTCGGCTGGGAGCCCGTTCAGTCTCCTGTAATACTTTCTGCTCAGCCCGGCGTAAAGCACCCAAACATAGTGCAGCGTGTAAAAGAAGGAGGCCATATAAAGAGTCTGTGGGATGTGAAAGTCAAAGCCAGAAGTTAACGAAGTTTAATTAGTTACACATTCTAATCTCAGAAAAGGTTGAACCATATTGCCGCAATACTGTAACCCATGTCTCTTTTTATTTAACGACACAAACAAAATAATTAAGACGACTAAAGAGGACTATAAATACATAGACTCAGTGAAGGGAGAAAACAAGGAACAGGTGAGGTTAATCAATTAACAAATGAGTAACCATGGAAACAATGGGACAACTAAGGCCCTGTCCACATAATACAAATTTTGTGTCGTATTGGCGTCTCGCCCAGACGGATCCGGTGTTTTGGGAGACTGAGGCTATGTTTACACGGAAACAATCTGAAGAGGAAAAACGCAAAAGTGGCGTTGCGTTATCACTTTTTATTCTGCGTTTAGACGAGCGGTATGGGGGGGGGGGATCTGCGTGCATATGGTGACGCTAAAGTGTGTGAAATTGGATGTAGTGTGCACTCCAGGCGCTAGGTGGCGATGTGAAGCACTGAAAGTGAAAGAGACGCTGACACAGTTTTTTCATGTTTAATACGGTAAAGCTGCTGCTTTAACCCTCGGCGCTCTTCGCGTGTCGCTCAAAAATGACAGAATTATTTATTATTCTTTGTCAATGAAATTAATGCTATATTTTAGTTTGATAATGTTTTTGTTATTTTCCTGTACTGGCGCATGGCAGTGACGTAACGGCGTACGCGACGAGAGCAGATCGGTCCCTTCACTGTCTAGCAGACTTTTGCGTTTTTTACCCTTTAGACGGGAATGCGACGGTTGAACGTTTATAAGATTTCTGGAGGGTGGTTTCACTTTTTTGCGTTTTTAAGCCCCAAAAACGCCGTTGTCGTCTAAACGTAAGGTACATCTGATCAAATATTTTTACGTTTAACTTTTCACCCGTAACTCGGAGCGTACTCGTGCAAACAGGGCCTCAGTGAAGGGAGAAAACAAGGAACAGGTGAGGTTAATCAATTAACAAATGAGTAACCATGGAAACAAATGGGACAACTAATGAACAGAGACAACTGAAACAAGAACTAACACAGGTTAAAAACAGAAGCCTCAGGGTGACAATGTATACTTTTAAAAATAATACTTATTATGGAAATAATATGCTTATTTCCAAATTAAATGCAATGTGTTCGGACACTTGACTGCATGTTAATTGCAATTAAATGAAAATTTATTACAGTTTTAAAAGGGGTGGGTTGATTATGATTTCACTTTTCTAACTTTAGTTAGTGTGTAATGTTGCTGTTGGATCATAAACAACATCTGCAAAGTTACAACGCTCAAAGTTCAAAGCAAAGGGAGATATTTGCTTTTTAAGAAATCCTTTTTTAAGGACTACAACAAACGTTCTGGTAGGAACTACACGACATTCCTCCCGGGTTAGTGACATCACCAACCCTAAAATTTACATAAACCCCGCCCCCAGAGCACGATTTATAGATTATCATGACAGAATATGCAAATCAATGACTAGAAGATAACTACACATTAGAGTTCTCTTTAATTTAAGTACATCATTATATGTAATTTCATAATTACATCTGTTGCCTCTGAAATATGGTTGAAGTGAACTGCTAAATGTACTCACGAGTATTTATGGTAAATTAAAATATACTTTAATGTCATTTCTATTAAAACTTGTGTGTTTTGTATTTAAATATATACACATTTATAATATATTATTATATAAATATTTATTAACTTTAAAAGTACTATCAAATAACAAACTACATTTAAAATTATAATCCAGTACTTTACATGTGATTAATTATGTAAATCAACACATCAAAATAAACACTTTACAGCGCGACAAAACCTTATTAAATAAATAATGATTTAAAATGTTAAACTTTTAAACTTGACATGATTACAAAGTGCACTTAAGTGTGTGTTAATAAATAGTTTACTCTCTTTAAGTACACTTAAGTGGCCTTATTATTATTATATTATCTGCAAGTAAATCTTTTTTTCGATATATATATATATATAAGGTTTGAATTACACTATATTGTTTTTACACAAGGGACTCCAGGGTTATAAAGACACCTTGTTGACATTCATGTCATTCCAGGATTGAGCAACTTCTTTATGTTAAAGATAGAATATCAGTCATCTAGAAATGCCTAACTAGTCAACATGGTTTTCCTTTCTGTTTTGCTTTAAGCACAGTTGACTTAAAAGAGGATTATAGTTGTTAGTTATATTTGATCAGGGTGTGTGTTCCCTGATTTTAACAGTCACAAAACTATGTACACTATTGCACTATTCCAAACTGCGTCAGCGGGTTAAAGTGTCATATTCAGTGCAGTATTGTACGCTCAATGGCAAACACTTAAAGCTCATGCAAAGGGGAATGTGAAGGGATTTTTAAGTCAGTTTAATATGATTTAAATTATAATGACTTGCACAACCAACTTGATTATACTTAAAATTTTAAGGAAGCAACTAAACTTAAGTTTTTTAATTAAAATATGTGGATTTTTGTTTTACATCGAATGCTACGATTTAGTTTTCAGTATGATTCTGTTGTTATATATTAATACCAAATAACTGATATTCTTAAAATAAGATAAAAAATTACATTCAAATATAGTTTTACATATTTTACACTTTTAGTGGTTCCCTAAAGAAGAAGAAAACATGAACTGATTAAAGACTAGATCATTTTAATTTTAAGTCACTATGAGCTCTTAAAAATGTAAACGATTCTAGTAAACGTATGCATGCCCGTCTGGCCAGATGTGAGTCATCAGGGAGTGTCACATGACCTCGGGCAGGGTTTTCCGAAACTCAGGGCGTTTTCACTGCATGATTGGCAAATAGTGTCAAATGTGAAGCAGAAAAAAAACAGGGCATTTTCCATAAAGAGCAGGGGTTCAAAAAAGGGTCTGAAACATTTATTTTTCTGATAAAATTCTGCTTATAATTTACGCGAGTAACAATGTTGAATTGTTAAGCTTGACAAATGCATCCAACACTACAATAATATATATATATAACAACCGAGGAAATGGAATGAGATTATTTTACTTATGGTGTAAAATTATGGAGCCCCTAAAAGACATGGTGATAGAAAAAAATTATGGGAGGAAATATTATATTTTTGCGTTCTCTCACAAAACCTTTGCGTTTCGCCAGAGAAAAAACGTTTTTGCAAAGAACTCAAAAGTGAGCACAAAACATTTGCGAGAGAACGCAAAAGCACTGACGTTTACTTTTTCCTCCATCTCATATTTTTTCCCTTCACCATGTCCGTATTAAATTATGCTTCTTTGTGTCACAATTTTATGCAATGTTACTTTTCAAGCTAGGTTAGTTTATGATAGCATAAGCAATAACAAATTTAATTTAAAAAAAGGATTTTGTGCCTATAATGCCTTAAAAGTAGAGCTGCGCGATACTGGATAAATTGAGAATCACAATTTTTTGGTTTAAAATAGAGATCCTGATTCTCGCACGATTCTGATTAGACAGCTAAACTAAATAACATGTAATTTAGAACAGATTCTCACAAAATGTTAATTGCTGTAGTCTATTTAAAATGTAAAAAAAAAAAAAAAAAAAAAAAGGTTAAATGAATGATTCACTTGTTTCATTACTGGATGAATCAGTGTTTTTGAACAAATCTCTTGAGTGAATGATTGAATGACTCGTTTTTTAACAGTCACTTGTCGCCACCTACTGGCGTAACGATGTAATCGATTCAATCATTAATTTGAAGCGTCAGGTTACCCTCAAAAGGTGATTTACTCTATCTTGATCACTACCGCAGACAACGCAGAGTGTTTATAGCCGATCTTTAAACTTTTATCCCAGTGCTTCAGTGATAATTTGAATTATTGTATAATGATACTGTGTTGAAAAGACACACTGGGCCCTGGCTATTTTAACGATCTGAAGCGCAAGTATCAAACACGAAACGCGAAACACGAAATGCAACTAACTTTGTGGGCGGATCAACAAATCTAAAATGTGTTGGTCTGAAGTAGCTTCATTATTCATAGGTGTGGTTTGGGCGTAACGTGCAATAAACCAATCAGAGCGTCCTCTCACATTCCCTTTAAGAGCCGGCGCGCTTGTTCCACGGCGGATTGCTATTATAACGGCGGATTGCTATTATAACGGCGGATCGCTATTATAACGGCGGATTGCTATTATAACGGCGGGTTTGCCGGCGCACGCCAGGAGCGGTTCACAGCCGAGGAGACCGACGTTCTCGTCAGGACCGTAAAACACAGAGAAGTGACCATTGGGGATGATGGGAGAAACCACACAAATTATCTTCGGTTAAACAGGCGTATAATAATTTGGGTAAATATGTAATCTAGATTCATGGCTATTTTTTTCACATCTTCATGGACACCACAATGATTTCCCTCGTGTGTTAATATTTTTCCTTGTAATAATGTATGATTTGCAAAAATGAAAAACTGCTGTGTTTGTGTAGATGAGAGAATCAAAGTGTGTGTGTGTTGTTCACACGCTACATAATGGCCAAGCACGCGCCCTTAAAATAGCATCTGACTAACGCGCAACGCGCCACTGACTTTAGACTGGGTTTCTCCTGGTCAGTGGAGGAGTTGTTTTCTGAAACTGCAAAATAGCGCCAGGGAACGTTTGTGCCGGAACACGCTCGTCTTTTCGCTGAATGTTCACTGTACGCGTACTTATCAGAGGTTTAATAGACAGAGCTGAATCACTGTCATTTAGGAATAAGATCACATGCGTGTTTGAATCCTGATCGCGATATTTTAACGATTAATCGGGCAGCTCTGCTTAAAAGTCTAGGGAAACCAAACCAGTTACAAACAACAGACTGAACTTTCCTCCACGCATAACTGAGCTGTGACGTCCACTCACACCCATGACAATCCACTGCTATAAACAAAGTGTGTGTGTGGAGTGGGGCAGAACTAATTATATCTGGCCAAAGAATATGAACCAAATTTGCTGCTCCACTTCCTTTTCACATTCGTCCCAGTTCCACGTTTGTTTTGTGCTTTGAAACAAATTGGTTTTAATGTCTGAGCTGAGAACAACTCATTTATGAAGTGAAACTGTCTAGCACACAGGCTTGTCTTCTCTGTGATATTTTAGCAAAATGGAAAACAAAAAGGCTTCAATAATGAGAGACACATGTTTGGGCCTGTAAAGCATTGGCAGAGTCGAGGAATGAAACACAGATTTTAAATGGACTTTCCCTCACTGGTGTTTTTGGCGTTTACACAACTATTTATTGTCTAAAAACCTTTCATTTTCGAAAAGGGATTTGTGTTGACTTGAAGTACCATACTAAAATATTACAATATGCACATATCAGGTTATTTTATGGTAAAAATCTTCAAAAGATATCATGGTACTTCTATGGGACACGTGCAATAAACCATGGTATTTTTGGTAGCATGCTATTGTTTCTTCTTGATAACAGTGTTAAAAACATTCCTTGAATTGGAAGTGACAGGAGAAAACAATGAAAGAATTGTTAAAGTTCCTCTATTATGTTTTCTCTTTCATGCAGTGTGTAATAAAGCTGTTTGTGCATGCAAAAGGTCTGCAAAGTTTTAAAGTGCATGACAAAATAAAGTTATTTTCTCTCAAAAGAAAGAAGCGATTCTGAAACGAGTCGTCAGTAATTCCAGAATAATTCAGAAATGTCCTGTTCTTCTACATGTTGTCACTTCTTCTTGAGTCTCTCTATCATTGTTTGACTCCGGTTTGAACATAAAAGTCTAAACGTTTAATTTTCAATGCATGTGGTGTGTGAGGTAATCAAAGCTGCTGAGGACACAAGCTCTTGAAGCTCCGCCCCCTGTGCCGGGAGCAGCAGCTCATTTGCATTTAAAGGGACAGACACAAAACGGTGCATTTTTGCTCACCCTCAAGAAGTGACTATTTTAACATGCTATATAAAAATATCTGTAGAGTATTTGGAGCTAAAACTTCTCATACATACTCTGGGGACATCAGATACTTATTTTACATCTTGTGAAAAGGGCATTATACCACCCCTTTAAATCTTCACATGACTGTGTATCAAGTGTGAGGAAGACCCAGAGCTGAAATTCAGATATGCTAATATAGCCCCCATTCACACAGCACTTTGAACCCGGCAAATTGCCGGCAAATTGCCGGAACGCCTTCTGTGTGAACGCAAACACGACCCGGGTTTAATGCCGGGATCGATGCCGGGTTGGGGGACCTAGTAACATTGCCGTGTTCAGACCCGGAACGCGCGCTGTGTGAACAAAAGCCAGGACAAATGCCGTAAGGGGTGTGTCGTAGTGATGATGTAGCTTTTAGCATCCGATGGCGTCTCCGTGCTTTACGTCTCGCGGCTTCATTTTCTTTCATACTCTCCGCCAATTTAACTTCCAGCGTATTCCGTATCGAATTAACACGTTGAAAAGAACTCAAAATCGAAAATAAAATTGTGATTTGACCACGAAACATGTTGTACATAAACAACAAAGTTTGAACAGCAACATCTAATGCCTGATCAGCTGCCGCTTTTCGACCTCGTACCTTATACGTCCACATCATAACGTCACGCGTCTATCCGGGACATACCCGGGTTGTGTGTGAACGCGCTCTCTGATTCCGGCAAATCACTGGCAGTGTGAATGAACCATTTTCAAACGAACCCGGGTCAAATCCCGGGTCACTTTATCCGTGTATTTTCCGGAATCTCTGTGTGAAAGGGGCTTATGTGTTTGGTTTCAGATATGTGCTGTAAGCGGTCGACCAATCACAAAAGACTGTGCCGCCTGACCAATCAGAGCAAAGTAGATCAATCACAACAGACTGTCTCCCCATCTGACCAATCAGAGCAGAGCAGGCTCTCGGAAAGGCGGGGTTTAGAGGGACTGAATCCTTGATCAAACCGTTTCAGACACTGTGAGAAAAGAGCTGATGCTGCAATGTATATTATGAGAAGATTAAAGTGTTTTTTAACCGTGGATGCAAGTAAACCTATTGTAAGAGACCTGCAAAACTAAATTATGGCTAGAAACCTTTTAAATTATTTTACAGGAGCACTTTTAACATTTGAAAAGGATGCCTGTCATCTTAGTAATATTTTGATTCCAGATGCAGTCAATCAAATATATCTGCTCTAATGTGGCTTTTTTTGTGGAAGTGGAAGTGTGATGCAAAAACATTGCATGTAAAAAAAGGCATATAGAGGAAGTACTGTTCTTTCGCCTATGATAAGCATTATTTTGGCATGATATTGTGTCAGTTTTGTACCTGTTCCACTATGTGGAGGTTGTAGCAGAGGTTGTAAGAGTCACAGTTCTGGGTGAAGAGAAGACCACCAACCATCCAACTCAAAGCTAACAGCATGTCTGTCAAACTCAACAAGAATAACGGCAGCACCTGGAACACACACAGGTTTGTTTCTGTGGTCAAAATTACACTTGCATGCATGAACATATTGTTAATAATTCAATAATATGGATGCTTACCTCTGGTTTTTTTACTAGTCTTGTATAAATGGCATATCCAATAATAGAGCCAGCACCTACAATGCTGTGATGCAAATGATTAACACATATAAATAAGTATACAAGACATAATACACGTATCTATTTATTAAATGACTGCAGAACTACGATAAAATAATAGATAGCCTACCTTAGGACGGCCATTGTCATTTGAATACATCGTACTATAGAGTATACCTTTAATAAGAAAAAAAAAAGGAAGAATAGTGTATTTAATCGGTGTGTGTGTGTTTATTTTAAGCATGTTATACAGCATCAAATGCAATATAAGTATTTTTATGAGTTTATGACAATGCATGACCTAGATATGAAGTGTTTGGAAATATATAGCCTACGTTACGGAAGTCAGAGATTAATTTACTTGCTAAATAAGAAATATCGTAGTGTTTAAAATTAGTATTAGCTACTTTTCAAATTCCTTAAACTATAAGTCATTTAAAAAGATAATTTATAGAAAAAAATCTAGTGAAAAGGGCACGAGAACATGCGCGCCCGAAGGATATAGTTTAACTATGTTGTCAAACTACTTACAGATGTCCAGTTTTCAGTCGGAAAGTCGGTGGTGTTCATCGGTGACTTATTTTGGTCAAAAAAGTCCATATTGCAGTAATAAATACAGTCTATTTAGTGATCAATTAATTCCAGCCCTAAATTCCCTTGGAAAATCCTTCCTTATGTAACAACAGCAAAAAGCAGTTCTAATGTATATTTGCTAGCAGAACATGCCAAAATAATAATAATTTAAACAGACACAGAAGTTACACCGTAACAAAATGTGCTTTCTCAAACTCGAGTAGTGTAAATAAAACTGCGCGCCCCGCCCACTGTATCACAACGCGATTCGATTGGCTACGATCCAATTGCGTCACACATTCGTCATGTTTTAATGTACATTCAAAGCGTCAGCGTGCTTCACCAGGCATGGCGAGAGACTGGCGCATTGCCTGTGTTTACAAGGACGTCCTGTTTTTTGGCCAAAATTGTTTGCCTGTTGTCCCATACGTGAAAATGCCCTGCAAACGGACATCGTGATGACAATCAGCGGATCTTTTAGGCATGAACATATCAGTTTAGTATTAGTAACCAACGCGTTTATAATATAAGCTAGATAAATATAAAGACTTGCTAGTTGCTACCCTTTTTTATTTATTTTATCAGGCTGTGCCTTGAAACTAATTTGTTTGCAATTAGGCCTTATTCTCAAAGGCACAGCAGTTTAAGAATAACCCGACACAGACTTGTGAAATATGTACATTGATCAGTGTCTAAACTGAATCCAGGTTGCTTGTGCGTCTATTTTCTGTGACATGCACATTTGCATTCACATAATTGCTCTGTATTTTACCTGTCCAAATATCAAACATGTTAACTTTGTGTTGTTAGGGATAGTTAGTTCAAAGTTAGCAGATTTCATGTCATTCTCTCTCCTGTCAGTTTGCATGAGCACATCCCTCAGCCATGTCTGGCTTCATTAATGACAGTATGCGTGAGAACAATGGACACACAAGCACTCCCTATGAAGACTGTCTAAGAGAGTTTCTGTCATTTCTTCATATCACTGTGCTTCATAGTCTGATGTTTAACAGATCCAGTGCACAAATACACATGATGTTTGAGTCCAGATTGTGCATCACACTCTCATCCCATCCATGAAAACAACACACAAACAAACCTGCTCATTTCATTTGAGCACTTTTAGCTTTGATCGTTCATGCAAACAAATGTATAGAAAATAATCAGTAAACTGGGAAAAATCTTATGGTTATAGTTGTATGACAAGGTGCACATTCACTGCTTTCACTCATTTCATGTGCATGCATACTGTTCAGAAGTCTGCGGTCAGTACGATTTTATTTACTTTTATTTTCAGCAAGGATGCATTAAATTGAATAAAAGTTATATTTATAATGTTAAAAAAAATCTATTTTTTAAAATAAATGCTGTTCTTCTGAACTTTCATCAAGATTCATCAACGAATCTTGAAAATAAAGCATTTCCACAATAATATGAAGCAGAATCAAGAATCTCTCGAACAGACAAAAGTACAAAGGATTTAAAAAAAAAGTTTTTTAGTGGCCAAATTAATTGTATTTTTTAAATATAAGAAATATATTTATTTTATTATTTGTTGAATAGCTGCAATACCGTCCAAAAAAGCTGTGACAAATGCAAAATAAAAGTGAAAAGGTTTTAGAGTATCCACATTAAACTGTTTTGAAACAGTCCACATGAGCAGTGAACTGGTGAGTATATCGGGCGTAAAGGAAACTTCTCAGTCTTTGCAAGCAAAGGTCATCATGGCTCACTACTGTGTGCCAAATATCATGAGAGAATTGTCAAATAATTCAAAAATCGCATTTCTTAATGCAAGATTGCAAAGGTCTTTCACATCTTGGAAGCAAGAGCTCATTCTTTATGTGGACACTTTAAAGTCCAGATCATTGGAAATGTACGACCAATCATGAAAACATACTTTTTAAGCCATAATTTAAACTCATAATTCCCATTTTTATGTCATACTTATGCCTCAGCTTGACATAATTTCAACTTTTTATGTCATAATTATGATTTACCATGACTTTTTTCTTATGTGTCGGAAATGGGCTTGCATTAGTTCTTACTTTTTTTTTATTTATCCCTCAAAAACATAAAAAATCTCACCGAGCCCAAACGGTTGAACAGTATTAATGCAGACTCTGCTCATTCACACTCTTTTATTTGAGTAATGACTTCTTTTGTGCTTGATATGGTTGATTAACTATAATCAACCATAACCCCACACACACACACACACTCACTGGCCTCTCCTTGTGTGTTAGAGTCAGTCTAGCTATAGTGATTTAATGATATCCCCTTCCAGATTAACTTAATTTTTTTACTTGCATATACTCAATTCATACAGTATATTTCATTGATTTCACAGCTTTAAAATTTACTGTAAAAATGTTTCACCCAAAAAATTAAGTAAATCATGGTTAAACTTTGTATAGTGTCCAGAAAACATGTTAGTGTTTGGAATATCAGACGTTTGCATGCCTTTTTGGAGATAAATAAATAATAAGGTTAAAGAGGTCACAGACATCTGCTTTCTTTGCCCTCGAGCAGCGGGTATTATTGTGAAGTTTCGAGTCCAAAACAGACGACATTTGTGTGAAATAGCGATATAAAAACCCCTTTTCTCTCTTCCCTTTTCAGTTTCCACTGAAATAAGTGAGCTGGACTCCTCACGACACTGCTTACAAAGCGGTATATTAAAAACAAAATTAAGTTTACTGATGTTCTGAAAAACAATTGTGCTCACTATTTAAGGGAAGACTAAGATTTGCAATGAAATGTATTAAATGCACCAATTTTTGTTTTTTTTTGGAGGTAAATTATTAATGAATGGAAGCTGTTTCCTTCCGCCACATTAGAAAAAAAATCATATTTGGGTCATCATTTTTTTTTCTTGTACCATAATTATGAGATAAAAAGTCATTATGAGATAAAAGTATTGTATGTCATCATTGAGATTTTGTAATCTCATAATTTAGGTTTTTTTTTATCTAATTTTTTTTCTTGTGTGTCAGAAATAGACCTCCATATAAACATAAAATTTTATACAAAGTTATGGTAACACTTTATTCTACAGTGTCATTGTTACATATGTTACATGTACTTACCATAACAGTAAATTATGCAAAATTACATGCAACAAATCCTCAACCAACCCTAACCCTATAGTAAGTACATGTAGTTGCTTAATATTACTCAGTACTCAAATATATCAATCAATCAATCAAAATTGATTTATAAAGCACTTTCAAATCCAAAGTGGACACAAAGTCCTGTAGAGTAAAACAATAAATAAAATACATAAAAGTCCTAAGTACAAAGCTCACATGACCTATAAAAAAAACAATAACAAACCATACGATGAACCAATACCCTCAATATCACCAAACATGAATTGTCAATATATTATAATATATTAAATATATTATTACACTGTAACAATGACACCTTAAAATAAAGTGTAACCAAAGTTACATCTGCTAGCGCTCCAAAACAATGCCAACCAGTTTCATAACTTTCACAGAATAACTTTCAGTTCTGTGTGTTTTTTTGGTCCAGGAAAGCAGACAAAAGAAAAGTACTGTGAAGACTGGACATTCATAGTTCAGGAAGACGGAAACCCCCGGACAGCCTCATGGGTCGGACCAGGAATATTTGTACAATGTCCAGGTCACCTGACCACAAAAACCTTTAAAAAAAAAATCAAACAAGGAAGTAATCTTCATGCCGCCGTCACACAATTGCCACATATCAAATATTCAGCATGAGGGTGTGTGTGTGAATTTTCACTGTTTACACTTACAAGTGTCTCTGGTGGAAATACACACATTACAATGCCAATAAAACAAACTAGTTATATATAGACTTGTATTTCCAAAGGACTTTTTTTTTAAAGATTTCAAAACTTAAAAATACATAAATGTTTCAAACTGAGGCACCGCACAAGCAGATATCATCAGAGCCAAAGGAAAAAATAAAACTGCAGTGGCCCTTTTTAACTTCAAACGTTGTTTATTCACTTGTCTTGAGGAGATATTTGTGATGTTGAAGTCAGAGAATATATAATGAGAGTAAATGTCTCGCTATAACAAAAATCAAATGTAGAACGTTATTAACCCAGGCTCATTGTTGTTGTTTTTTACAAAGAATATTTATTTGTCTTGTCTGACTAAAGCCAAGGTTATGTTTAATATCGTATAATATGTATAATATCGTTCAAATGTTTTTTTTTAATACATTTTACATTTTTTATCATTAAAATGATTTAATCATTTTAATGATTTTAATGGGGGGTAATCATTTTTCCACAAATATATTTGTTTTGTGTGTGCAAAAAACGTTATTAACATTACAAGTGAACCTCAAGGAACTATATATATATATGACTTCATACATCCACTAAAAAATCATCTTGGGACTAGATTATTAATATCAACGCAAATATGGCTCAGAAAAAATTAAAGGTTTCTGAGAAAGCTCCAGCATCGTTTGCTTGCAGTTAGATGCTTGCAGTTATATATATATATATTGTTAGGACTCTTGGGACTTTAATATTTTCATAATTTTCACTCTCAATGTGCACTGGCCAGATTTTTTATTGTGTTATTTTTTTCATGGGAGGAATTTGCCTTTCAGGGCTTCCAAGCTTTATTGCTGACGGATATTGTTGGTACAAAAATATTCTTGGTAAACCACAACAATCTTACATTTAATCCACATTGCAATGTCTGAATGCCAACAGATAAACTGAACCAGATGGCATCTAACTGCAAGCAAGCGATGCTGGAGCTTTCTCAGAAACCTTTAATTTTTTCTGAGCCATATTTGCGTTGATATTAATAATCTAGTCCCAAGATGATTTTTTTAGTGGATGTATGAAGTCAGTGCACACAGATGTGTAACTTACAGGTCTGTCTGTTTCACTTATTGTGACGTATATCTCGAACAAGGAAATATGTGGGCGGGGTTTGATTTTCTCTGTGAGGAATTGATTGGATGGTTGTGGTTTGCTATTGGTGGATCTCGTGTGAGTGACAGGTTGCCCCGCCCTCGTCATCAGAGAAGAGATGTCGCTACAAGAGGTAGGTAAAGTTATTTTGATTCAAGATTAGGAGGCGCATGAATGAAAAAATAATAATGATGTGCACGATAAATCTTTTTTCTTTTTTTACTGCAATATACCATTAAAAATAAGACTTGTCAATTTGATTTCATAGTGACTTAAAAGTTCCCTGTGGTGAAAATGTAATGGCTTTTAATGTTGTTTATGTGTCTACGTGGTGTTTTTAATACGCTTTAAGAGAAAACATGTGTAAATTCATAAATGCTCTCCTTAAAACTGCAGTGAACCAAAGACAGTCTCAAAAACACGGTTTGAAATCGCTGGTGTTTCTGACGTCACACACTAAACTATTTATTTAAGTTTATTTAGATAGGGACAGATACAAAAAACATAGATAAACTTAAACAGTCATCTGTTGTATGCATCGTTTTTATCTAAAGCTAATTCACAACACTTGTCCCTAGTAGGGCTTTTAGTTAAAAAACAAAAAATACAGGCTAACATTATTAAAAATTAGATAGAGATGAATTTAAAATAAATGCAATGAAAAGAGCAACTACCTTGTAACCAATCAGATCAACGTGTGATCGTCAACCAGTGGATCTCTGAGCTGAGTGAGTGGAGGCGGGGCTCATTTGCATATTCATAGAACCGCGTATACTAAATGAGGCAAGGGTGTCGAGTTACATTCAAGATATTTTTTTATTTTTTATTTTTTTTTTATTATCTTTTTATTCAGAAAGGCAAAATCCCATCACATACATTAATTACAACCTTAGTCGTTCAAGTACATTGGTTAAGATGAAGCCAGGAAGTTTTGCCCCTCTGAATTTTCCTTTTACGGACCGCTACTTATTTCAGTTAGGAACAATAACAAAGCAGAACGGAACCGGGATGCGCACCACCTCTGGTTATTAAAACATCACTTAAATAGAGGGCAGGTCTACACAAAGCACAAGTACAGTCAAATGAAATCAGATCTGATTGGTTTTACATACTCAGTCCATTTGGTCCAAATCTTGTAAAAATTTTCTTTTTCAATTTTGAGGGAAAAGGATATCTTTTCCATAACATAAATCTCATAGACAATTTCAATCCATTCATCAATGGTGGGTGGATCTGCTCTTAACCACTTCCTCGTAACAGATTTCTTACTGGCTGCCAATAATATCAGCAGCAACTTTTTATCATTGATATTCCATGTTTCGAACCCTAGATTGCCCAAATACACAGTTTCACAGTTGAATGGAATGTTTACATTAAATACATTGTTTATATGTTTGTGGATCTCTACCCAGTAAGGTCTAATTGTCTGGCAATTCCAAAAAATATGGAAGTGGTTGGCTCCATTAGATCCGCAAAGTCTCCAACAGGCATCCCCGTTACCCTGGTATCTTTTCTGATTGGGTGTGATAAAGAATCTTGCAATGTTTTTCCAGCAGAACTCCCGCCATGTGTTTGACCCGGTTGATAACCATTGTAGTTGGCAAATTTTCCCCCAGCTCTCCTGTGTGATTGTCACTTTCATTTCCCTTTCCCATTTCTTCCTTATGTATTCTGTGCTCTCTTGTTTAGATAGTTGTATGGTATTGTATAAATTGGAGATAATTTTGTTGCTTGGTCTGGGTTTAATTAATGATAGAAATACTTTCAGGAACCCTGACTCATCTATTCCTAACACCCCTTTAAGATTTTTATTAAAATGATGTCTCACTTGCAGGTACCTAAAAAAATCATCTTTTCCCAATCCATAATCTTTCTGTAGGGTTTCAAAACTCTGGAATTCCCCTTTGTGAATAAATGAATGATAAGTGGTTAAACCTTTTGAGATCCATATCTTAAATCTGCCATCGATCTTGTTTGGTGCAAAATCTGAATCATAGGCACACCATCTCATCATTTTAGATGCTTCTCCTAATCTGCAAGTTTTGACTATTGTCTGCCAGGACATTCAAGATATTTTAAGGCATGAAAAAAAAAACGTTTAAATGTGTCATTTTGGTGATCAAAGATGAGTTTTAAGGGATAAAAATTCACTACAGGGGGACTTTAAAATGAATGCTACAAGGTTTATGTTTAGTTCTCTATAAATGACTCATTTTTAAGTGTGGTTTAAGCATACAAATATTTAGTTGGGTCACCGTACTTCAATCAACATGCCAAACTAAGAATTATTCTGCCATCTTCTGGTTGTTTATTGCATAACAAGAACACAACAACTTATAAAATCAAACATATAACGTTGATACGCCCCCCAAAAAAATGTTCAAAATCATTCAAATATGAATTAATTAACAAGAAACACAAACATTTCCTCTCCTAAAGTGGAATCAATCCCCTTGTCTCTCTCTCATATAAATCTGGAATGTGTCCAACAGGAGAGTTGATCATTCGGACTGTATTTTCTCCATGTATTTTGCGCTCGTACTCGATGAGCTGCCTCCAGAAGCCGGCGTTGGGTCTGATGATGGGTCTCTGGGCTTTAAGTCGTGTGTGAGCCTCTGCGAGTGTGTGATGACAGTGTTTCATCAGGAACGCCAGACACAGAGCCGCGGAGCGACTGACGCCGGCGTTACAGTGGACCAGGACTCGTCCGCGTTCTTCACACACCTGCTGTATCTTATCAGCAACTGCGTCGAAATGCTCAGCGAGTCTGGATTCGGGATCATCGGAGACGGACACCTGCATGTAATCCATAGTGGGAGTGTGTGAGTTTCTTGTGTCCTGAGTTGCATTAATAACACACGTGATGTTGAGAGAGCTTAGCACTGAAGAGTCGCTGGCTGTTTTGCCGTTGCCGATGTACAAGGAGTCTGTGATCTGAGCAAACCCTCCGAGTCCTCCTGCTCTTCCTGACATGCTGGGAACACTGGGAACACATGTGCCAGATTACTGTGCAGACATCACAACTGAACAAGGATACTTGTGAAGATAAACTTTTATGTGTTGGCTTGCCTGAAAGCTTGACAAACAGACAGATACATAGATAGACAGACAGACAGACAGATAGATAGATAGATAGGAGACAGACAGACAGACAGACAGACACATAGATAGATAGACAGACAGACAGACAGATAGATAGATAGACAGACAGACAGACACATAGATAGATAGACAGACAGACAGATAGATAGATAGGAGACAGACAGACAGACAGACAGATAATTAGATGGATGGATAGACAAAGATAGATAGATAGATAGATAGATAGATAGATAGAAGACAGACAGACAGATAATTAGATGGATGGATAGACATAGATAGATAGATAGATAGATAGAAGACAGACAGATAATTAGATGGATGGATAGACATAGATAGATAGGTAGAAAGATAGATAGATAGATAGATAATAGATACCAGACATAAAGATAGAGACAGACAGATAGAGACAGACAGAGAGATATATAGATAGACAGACAGAAAGACAGATAGATAGGAGACATACAGACAGACAGACAGACAGATAATTAGATGGATGGATAGACATAGATAGATCGGTAATAGATACAGACAGATAGATAGGAGACAGACAGATAGATACAGACAGACAGACAGATAGGAGACAGACAGATAGATACAGACAGACAGATAGACAGACAGACAGATAGATAGGAGACAGACAGATAGATACAGACAGACAGACAGACAGATAGATAGATAGAAAGATAGACAGACAGACAGATAGATAGGAGACAGACAGATAGATACAGATAGACAGATAGATAGGAGACAGACAGACAGATAATTAGATGGATGGATAGACATAGATAGATAAATAGATACAGACAGACAGACATAAAGATAGAGACAGATAGACAGACAGATATATAGATAGACAGACAGATATATAGATAGACAGACAGATGGATAGACAGAAAGATAGAGATATAGATAGATAGGTAGAAATATAGATAGATAAATAGATAGCCTAATTATAGATAGAGACAGACAGACAGACAGATAGATAGATAACTTAGATAGATAGATAGATAGATAGATAGATAGATAGATAGATAGATGATATATGTAGATTTATCTTTAAAAAACACGTTCACATCAAACACAAAGGCTCATTCACGTTAGCACAATTTTCATCGAGGATAATTAAGCGGTCTATTTTTGTGATGGATACTCTGATATCAGTCTCTGAATGCTTTCCTACACGGTACATTTATGTGGTGTTTTTAATGTAAGTGTACATTTATGTACGTGTAGTTATCGATAGTTTACGCTGCATTGTAAAATAGTTCTGTTTGAAATAAATAGGCTATAATAAGTAACTACAAACAGGGTGGTAAAATATAAGATTACTCACCTGCGCGCGACTGGTGTCTGAAGAGCTCTTCTTCTACTCACTGCGGCTCGAGGACACTGTGCGCTCACAGCGACACCTACCGTCGGCCAGAGACTCAACAGCAAAACAAAACCTAGCGGACGAAAATAAATGTCTATTTTTATCTGGCTTTAACCTTAACAAGCAGCTCGAACTCACTAGCAATGATTTATAACCAGGAAGAAAACTAAACAAAATACCATTGTAACCATTTATCTCTATTTAATAAACCACAGGGCTTGTATTTGAGGGTTTGTTGATGCTTTCAGATTAATTCATGATGAAACACTCCGTTGCTGTCAAATCAAAATCGTCAACATAGTAGTTATCTTTTATATATAAGCCTATATATTTTATTTCTATTCATTGAGATCTGTTAGTGTGATTTTGTGTTCCTCCCACATTTAGGCTACATCAACATGATGGAGTTTCAGTTTCATGTGTATTGTCCGTGATTTAATAAATTATTACAACAAACAACAACAAAAGTATTATTGCACTCAATACAAAAATGACATCCATTACAGTGGTGTTGGTCCAAGAGATTCACAGTAAGAAACGAATATCTGTAGAAAAATGGAAAAGGTACAGGTAATGTTCTTCCACGACATTTCCTTTCACCTTAAAACACAGCAAAATACTTCGAAATATGGGTAAAATATCTGTGGAAAAATATGAGTTTATAAGTGTTTATAAACACTTTCACTAGAAATATAGAATTCATAAAACCTTGTTTTTAGTGACACGTGTGGCCGTGAAGTGAATTGCAACCAGCAACTAAAAACAAAGGAGATCTTGCATATGAAATTACATCAAAGTATGAACTAACTTGTGTAATAATTATTCTTACACTACTAGTCTAAATCAAATATATGATGTGCTGTCCTAATCACCCAAATGTTACCCAAAAAGTTTTTTTTTTAAATCAATTGGCTTTTTTCAAGCTGTTTGTGGATATTTCTGTTGATCTGGTGATGAAAGATACCCTTGTAAAAAGAAGTGTGTTTAATTATATTGAATGTTCACTTGTAGTGTACTTTAAGTCTTAAAATTTCACTTTTTAAAACCTGTACTTGCAGAAAACATAATAAAAGAGAAATTAAATAAGAGTACACTTTCATGACCGTTTCTTCACAAACTTACAAAAGTACAATTTGTCAATGTAAAATATGTTAATAGTATACGCGGTTCTATGAATATGCAAATGAGCCCCGCCTCCACTCACTCACCCAGCTCAGAGATCCACTGGTTGACGATCACACGTTGATCTGATTTGTTACAAGGTAGTTTGTGACGTCAATTTTTATTCAATTGCGATTAACATGCATTGTAAAGCATTACATTTAGTTCACACCCAAGTTTATTCTTTTAAAGTGTATTAGCCTATTTCTGTAATAAATACTCTTTTTAAAGTGTATTTCTTTCTTTCTCACAAGTGTATACATTCAGTCCCATATGTGACCCTGGACCACAAAACCAGTCACATGAGTCAATTTTTTGAACTTGAGATGTATACATAATCTGAAAGCAGAATAAATCAACTTTCCATTGATGTGTGGTTCGTTAGGATATGACAATATTTGGTCGAGATACAACTATTGAAAATCTGGAATCTGAGGGTGCCGAAAAATCGAAACATTGAGAAATTCTCCTTTAAAGTTGTGCATTTATGTTCACGATTGTGCTGCATTCACTCACAAAAATACATGTTTTATATATTTACGGAAGGAAATTTACAAAATATCTTCATGGAACATGATCTTTACTTAATATCCTAATGATTTTTGGCATAAAAGAAAAATGGATAATTTTGACCCATACAATGTATAGTTGGCTATCGCCAAAGATATACCCGTGCGGCTCCAGACTGGGTTTGTGATCCAGGGTCACAGAAATAATTGTTTTAATTTGATTGTTTGTTCCAGTTGAATAAAAAAATGATGTGCTTCTAATCACATCATTTTGGTTCTTTACCTTTGACCTTTCAGTCCCATAACACTGGTCGGAGGGCATCTTCATAAAGTGGTATTGATTTAGTCTATAAAGGGTATAATTATGCATAACCTGTCCAAAGCATCCTTTGAGGTCGGGATGAAAGAAAGTTCATCTCCCTGTTATAGGTTACGCCGGGCTCGGTTGTTCTTGCGCTCCTTTTGAAGATCAGAGGAAACACACTTCTGAAGGCCTTTCTAAAGTTGGCTCCCATGAAGGCGTAGATGACGGGATTAATGGAGGAGTTGGAATAGGACATGCAATGAGCCCAGATCTTGAGTTTGTAGAGTGTGTAACCGTGACTGACATCTTCGGGACAGAAGGCTTGTAAGAGAATCAGGATCTGGATTGGACCCCAGCAGACGATAAACAGCAGCACCATCACAACCACCATCCTGGAGACTCTCGTCCGCACGGCGGCCACGCGCTCTGCTGGAGTCTGCAGCTGGGAAAACAAACACCAGAACACAAATTAGGCTTCATTATGGTTTAGACCAGGGGTCGGCAACCCAAAATGTTGAAAGAGCCATATTGGACCAAAAAAAAAAAAAATCTGTCTGGAGCCGCAAAAAATTTAAAGCCTTATATAAGCCTTATAATGAAGGCAACACTGTAAGTGTCTATATTAGCTTTATTAGCAAAATAATAAGTAGGCTACAAATACAATGAAAGGCGACCGTTATTTCGAATCTATCACTTTATTGTTTCCACGGTTACGCGACACAGTGACATTGTTTGTCACGTGACACAGCGCAACCACAACACAGCGCTGAATGAATGATCTGCTTTTATGTAATTTTTCCTTTTTTATTAAAAATATTCACACATTTATTAGCTTATAGTATGAAACTGATATTCCGATTGTCAAATATGTGCATGTGGATGTGTTTTGTTGTATAAACACCTTTATAACAATCGCGTTAGTTGAGCTGTATGCGGCGCCATGTTAGTTAGGTTAATTAGGCTTCATTATGGTTTAGTATATACAGTGAAAGCAACATTTATTCAGACACCTTCAACATTTCACACATTATCACAGTTCTGTCAGGACCACTATTGTCGAGTACGATTGACAATTAGCATATACCGGTAGTTTGGATTGGCGGTATTGCAACAAGCGCACCCACGCGCAGAGCTGCGAGACACCCCTCGCTGCAGCCTGTAGCACGATGACGTAGTTGGATGGTCCAACACGTAGTGGATGGAGGTGTGTTTTGGTGACGCATGCGCAGTAACGATCTCTGGGTTATAATCGTACTATCTATGGTTATAATTCGCCTGCGCTGGTAAAGGTGACATGTTTGCTCAATATTGTATTGAGATGATGTTCTAATGAATCTAACCTGTGTAGTAGTAGTAGTACAGTTTAATAGTAAGTAATTGTTGATGAATAAGTAATTACATAAATGGGATGCTAAGTTATCCGAGTTTCTCTCTACAAAATAGTTAATTTTACAACATTTCAATCACATGATTTTAAACATACATTTGATAGATTAATAGCATGTCCTCACTGCAAGTATTATTATTTTTTAATGCGTGTATATAGAACATTTTAAAATAAAGCCTTTTTAATTTTCATTATCAACCCTAAACCTGTCATAATTAAATGTTGCGGGGATATTGCGGGGTTGTTATTAGCCATTTTATTTTATTCAGGTCATATTTGCTGTTGAGTGGAAGCAAAAATGAGTCAATAATCTAATTGTCTCTGTAATTTTAAAGGTACAATACAATAAGGTCTGTAAACATCTTACAATACCAGTACACATCCAAAGGAAAATGCAAAAATAATAACAGCATCAAGAAAATAAATCTTGTCAGATGTCAAAAAAAAAAGTGCTTAATGATATTTTGCCTGGTATGAGTTTTTAATGGCTATTCGTTTTTCCAGTGATCTGTACATAAGGTTCGTCTTTGCTGTTCAGTGTCTGCAAGACATGTACGGAAGCTTGTTTTCGCCACGGAGTGAGAAATAAAAAAGGTAATTGCGATTTTTATCTCACTATTCTGACTTTTTATCTAAGAATTGCGTGATATAAAGTCGCAATTGTGTGTTATTAAGTCAGAATTGCGTAATATAAAGTCGCAATTGCGTGTTATTAAGTCATAATTATGAGATATATATATACGAGAAATACAGCTTGAAATTCAGACTTTTTTTCTCAGAATTGCATGTTTATATCTCGCTATTCCGACTTTATAATACGCAATTGAGAGATAGTCAGAATGGCATGATATAAAGTCGCAATTGCGTGTAAGTCAGAATTGTGAGATGTGAGATATTAAACTAGCCTACTGAGGTAAAAAATAATAATATTTTTGAATAATATTTATTTGACTTTATAACTCGCAATTGCGAGTTTATATACACAATTCTGAGAAAATATGTCAGAATTGGGAGATATAAACTCGCAATTATGTGTTATAAATTCAGAATTGCGAGAAAAAAAGTCAGAATTCTGACTTTATATCTCGCAATTCTGACTTTATAACACCCAATTCTGACTTTATATCTCGCAATTCTGACTTTATAACACGCAATTGAGACTTTATTTCACGCAATTCTGACTTTATATCTCACAATTCTGAGAAATAAAGTCAGTATGCTAAATGTAAACTCGCAATTGTGAGATAAAAAAGTCTCAATTATTTTTTTAAATGTTTAATTCTGTGGCGGAAAAGAGCTTGCATACTCAAGTGACCATTTATATATTAACTTTATTCTTCTTGGAAGATCAAAGCACGTGTGATTGTTTCCGTCACCAAAACACACCACCGCGCATGCGCGTAACAGAGTCCACTACGTATTGGACCATCCACTACGTATTGGACCATACGTCATCGTGCTACAGGCTGCAGCTCCGCCATCTTGGACTGAACGCAACACAGCTGTCATAGAATTGAACATACCGGTTCCAATTCAAACACGGTTAAGGGAACTAAATAGTAGTTTCTAGTTTTTAATATCTCTATAGCAGACATCCCAAGTCTCCCAGAAGTTCCGGGAGTCTCCCGCATATTGATAGTGGCTCCCTGATGCCGGCAAATTAGCTAAAATCTCCCGGAATCTAGAGCGAGCGAGCAAGAGCGCGCAGCTACAAACCGTGTAGCGCACACGGCAGAAAATGAAAAAGTTTGGTACTACGCCCAAATGAAATCTCACTGAAAGCTAATTTTTTGAGATATCAACCTATAATTTGCAACCAGATTTTTTTGCTTTCATTTTCTTGCAGTTATAGAGTAAAATATATATTTTATATAAAATAATTATATTTTTTAATTCGTACATTTTAATAAACTCAAACTTTTTTCTGTTTCACTTTCATAATTTATTTAACTTCAACAATAATCTGGCAAATTTCTTATTTAAAACAAGACCAACCATAGGTCTATATTCCAAAGCATACTTCAATTACAACCATTTAAGTTTGGATAGTGATTTTCATGTCTACGCGGGAAAAAAAAGGGGGGGGGGGGGGTTAAGGGTTAATTTGTTAGGTATTCATATATCTCTGAAAATATGCGATTTAAAAAGCACATTTCGAGTCTTTACTCAATTTCGACCAAATAGGCCTACAACGTTAGCAAACTGTTACTGCGGTTATGGGATAGCTTACAATAATGTTACAGCACCTGTTATCGTTGACGTTAGCTCACTTTAACGTTAATAAAAACCTTTTCTACTTTACCTCTCTGGATCTTTGGGGAATCTATGAAATGCTAGTTGATTGGTTGTACACTGGTAGTTGTTGCAGTTGATGGCAGAACACTGTTTTCTTAGTTTGTTTCCAATTATTTCCAGACATAATGTTAATGCTGTATACAGTAGTTGTGCTAACGGTAAAGCCGTTGGTTCAGTCCAAAATGGGGACAGCAGCACCATCTAGCGATTGTTGTCAAAACTGCAACAGAGTTTCGCCTCTTGGTACTTCTATACTCTTTGGTATGGTTCTGTTCTGGGCAGCATAGCATGGATAAGAGCAGCAATAACCCCTCTTAGGGTAAACAGAACTGAACCAACATGAATGTATGCAGATATCATTCATTCAAGATTTTAAAGTACAACATGATTCGGGAATTTATTCTGATTCAAGGGAAATCAGAATGCCAAATCCTGACTGACCAGAGGTGGAGCTGGGGAGGGAGGAGGGTAATTCGCTCCTGAGAAACGCGATCGCTGCTGATAATACTGAAGAAGGGGCTTATATATGTGTACAGTGATAGGAGTCGCATATCACACAAACACGAGCTCTTGAAACCCCGGCCTCTGCAGTAGTTAATTTGCATTTAAAGGGCCAGGCACAAAACGGTGCGTTTTTGCAAACCCTCAAAAAGTGACAACTTTAAAATGCTATATAAAAATATCTGTGGGGTATTTTGTGCTGAAACTTCACACACACACTCTCTGGGGACATCAGAAACTTATTTTAAATCTTGTGAAAAGGGCATTTTACCCCCCCTTTAAGTTAACTTAACATGGTGTTCATGTAGACTACATAAATTGCTATGTTCACTTAACTAGGTGTTCACATACAGTAGTGTACTTACAGAATTAAGTTCACTTAACTTGGTGCTCATGTCGACTTAAATTTCTTAGTTTTTCTCAGTGTTCATAGTGTACTAAAATTGCTGAGCTCACTTAACTAGGTGTTCACATAGTGTACTTACAGAATTAAGTTCACTTAGTGTTCATGTAAACTGAACTTAAATTGCTGTTAACTTAACTTTGTGATCATGTAGTTGACTTAATATCTTCCGTAAAACGCCACCAGTACCTGGTTACAGCCATGAGCCGGCTCCACCGAGGCTTGACCCATGCGTTTGAGCATGAACGTGTAACACATGCAGATGGTGATCAGAGGCAGCAAGTACACCGCCAGGAAGGAGTAGAGAATATACGCTCTCTTATGAAGGAGAGAAGGAAAGGCCTCGGTGCAATACGTCTGCGGAGCCGAACCAGAACGAAGACTCGGTGTGCTGATACAACGCGATCGGCACCGAAAGCAGAAGAGAACCTGTGTGGAAACATATGAATATAATCATTTATTTTACCACAGCCAATAAAAACTATGAAAATAAAAGCCATTCAAACCATAATAACCAAAATGGGTGTAGCATTTTGAACTCCAAGACATTACAATAATGCAGTATTCCAGCTAGTCACCATTAGCTTACAAATAAAGGTTCTTTATAGAGGAACTATAAAGTTATTTAGATCATTAAAATGTTCTTCATACTAAGAAAAAAAAATGGTTCATTTAAGAAATGATCACTGGGGATCCAATAATGTTTCTTTATGGCACCTCGGTGAAAACCTCCTTAATTGGTAACACTTTACAATAAGGTTCATTAGTTAACATTAAAATGAACTGCACTTATACAGAATTTATTAATGTTAATTTGAACATTTATTAAAATCTTTATTAAAATCTTGTTAACATTAGTTAATGCACTGTGAACTAACATGAACAAACAATGAACAGCTGTATTTTTATTAACTAACATTAACAAATATTAATAGATACTGTAACAAATGGATTGCTCATGGTTAGTTAATGTTAGTTAATACATAATGTTAACTAATGAACCTTATTGTAAAGTGTCACCCCTTTATTTTTATGAGTGTGTAACTACCAGGGCTGCACAATTAATCGAGTTTGTAATCGCAATTGCAGTTACGGATTCCACAATTATGTAATCGTTCAAAGGCGTAATTAGAAAAAAAAAACAGTGCACTTACATTATACTGTGTTTTTTTCTCTACAGCTTATCTTAAGGTTCCCCCCCATTGTTTTAATTTTAGTATAACATTATAATGCCATGCATATTTTTACTTATTACTTAAAGGATAATTCCGGTATTTAACACCTTGAGTCTATATTGTAGTTTGTTTTGGATGAACAAGAGTGGTGGACAACATTTTTTTGACAATGGTTCCTCTCTCGAGTTTTTGACTATAATAGAATTGGCCATGGACCCATTTAACATTGGAGTCAATGGTCATGTCTGAAAATGTCATTAAAACAGCCATGAATGTTCGTTTACAAAACTGTTAAACTCACCGAGTGGTTAGTGGTGTTCGTTGATGATTATAAACAATATATCGTCGCAATATATGATTCCAATCCGTTTATTTTGCTATAGTGGAACTATTTTTTCAGAACCGTGTAACTTCTGCTCAGTATTTGAATCTGAAGCGTTAGCACACTCCCGACCACTTGATGGCGATAACCGATGTTTATGTCTCGCGGGACACTCACGGTCACAGTCGAGTTCAACTTCATATTGCACTGGTCAGTGGTCACGTCTTTCAATATGGTTAGAATTTGTGCGGTCAAAAACTGCGGTAAAGCTCTGCTCGCTAGCCTTATGAGAAACGGAAGCGAGCAAAGAGACTACATCGACCAAATGTAAACAGCCCCCTTTCCGTTTCCGGTAGCGCATTTATATTAACGAGCACTCAGTCCTTCAACAGAATTCAATGGGATTTTACAAAATGACGAATAAAACACGACAGAAACTGTATTTCGCAACACTTTTTGTTTCTGGAACATCAACTAACATCACTAACCACTCGGTGAGTTTAACAGTTTTGTAAACGAACATTTTTGGCTGTTTTAATGACATTTTCGGACATGCACATTGACTCCAATGTTAAATGGGTCCATGGCCAATTCTATTATAGTCAAAAACTCGAGAGAGGAACCATTGTCAAAAAAATGTTGTCCACCACTCTTGTTCATCCAAAACAAACTACAATATAGACTCAAGGTGTTAAATACCGGAATTATCCTTTAATGCTAGAGAAAAGCAATACAAGTTTTTCAGGAAGAGTGTATTCAAAACATAATTTAATGTAAATTGTGATGAGCTTAATTAATAATCACAATTACAATTTCAAGGGAATAATCGACAATTATGATTTTTGTCATAATCGTGCAGCCCTAGTAACTGCAATAAGATAATATGGGATTGTACTTAAATGATTTTCATACATATCCAGATGGTGGTGCACACAGTCAGAGCCGTCTGTGGTGTTCGATGATGGAGAGACTGGAGTGGGTAGACGGTCACGTAAAACCGATCCACACTCATTGCAGACAAAGTGATGCAGGTCGCCTGCGCCGTTACCTGCCAAAAACACACAACTAGATTACACATGCAGCACACACAGGTGAAACTCCAAAAATTAGAATATATCGTGCAAAAGTTCATTTATTTCAGTAATTAAACTTAAAAGGTGAAACTAATATATTCTATAGACTCATTACATGCAAAGTGAGATATTTCAAGCCTTTATTTGTTATAATTTTGAAGATTATGGCTTACAGCTTATGAAAACCTTTTCACAATATTCTAATTTTGAATTTGGGGTTTTCATAAGCTGTAAGCCATAATCATCAACATTATAACAAATAAAGGCTTGAAATATCTCACTTTGCATGTAATGAGTCTATATGATATATTAGTTTCACCTTTTAAGTTGAATTACTGAAATAAATGAACTTAGAACAGTTTGTAGCCGTTCATCCTATTCAGTTATAAATGCAGTTTGCCCAGATCAAATAAGATGCTGTAATGAATAATATTATTGGTCTTCATTTACAATATGGCATTTCATGCATGACATTTTCCCTCTCTCCTACATAGGGTTCCCACACCTCGGTTAACTTAAATTCAAGGACTTTCCAGGTCCAATACCCTCAAACTCAAGGAGTTAATGTGGGACACATTTCAAGTGAGAGCAAGGTTGCATCGTGTTACCTTGAAAGATTACAGTTTTTTTATGTGTCAAACACAATTATGCAAAAGCATTTTTTGCATTGTTTTTTGGCCAGAGATCTGATATTCTATTTGTCATATTTCTGTTTTGCATAAAACTGAAAGATATTTGGTACGTCCTATACTGTAGTCTAAAATAATCTGATATTAACTTTAGCATGAAACGTTGAGGTATCATCGAAGTAGTTTTGAGCGAAAACACTAAATGTCACCGGCCCACCAGTGGGCCCAAAGTCATTACATATTTAAAACAGTAATATCCTATACTAAACCTAAACTAATATTGACAAACTATATATCATTTGAAAGCTTACAATCTCTAGTTTTCATATTTGGTGACTGATTTTCAAAATAAATTACAGAGGAGCCGTAATTTATCAATTTGCAACAAGAATATGTTCATACTCCTAACGTGTGTTCAGACCTTTATTTTGAAATAGTGATGAACATGAACAATCATGAAAGAATGGTAGAAACCTCAGTTTGTTTTCATGCCAAGAGTTCAAAAGATAGCATCCATTCAATTCTTTTAGAAAAAAACGTCTGAAAATATTTTAAAAATAAAGAAAAACCACAAATGTAAATGGAGGCACCTTATAGAGCTGGTAAGTCCCGCCCCCTCCGCTAACCCCGCTGGACCTCAAAGTTGAAAAACCGTCAATGCAAGTGAATGGGAGAAAATAATTATTTTCTGGTCCCGTTTGAATTGTGCCATGAATTTGAACATATGTTGACTGTGAATTTTTTATATAATCTTTCGTGTGAAAAATACTACAATTTAGCGGGTAGAAGTTTGATACGGGTAGACTTTGTGTGAGAGCACTTTGTGGACTACAACTCTTCGCTGCTTTCGACGCGTTTGAAACGTCAACACCACTAGCTCACGGCTCTAGCTCACGGATCCCGCTAGACATGGCTGTGTCTTTGGTGCACTTCACCACCTTCTTTCAGGGAGAGGAAAAAATCGTTGAGGTTGGCGAAAACCACGGGTAAGTCAACTTTATGCGGTGACGTCACATAGGCGACATGTAGTCTTTCTCGTTATGTCTTTTCCACAACTGCTAGCCGACGAATCATACCATATACTGTCAAACTTGTAACATGAAAGATTATATAAAAAAATCACAGACAACATATGTTCACATTCATGGCACAATTCAAACGGGACCAGAAAATAATTATTTTCTCCCATTCACTTGCATTGACGGTTTTTCAACTTTGAGGTCCAGCGGGGTTAGCGGAGGGGGGCGGGACTTACCAGCTCTATATGGGCAGTAATGTCCACTAGTGGAGAAGTGTGGTACTGCGCCCAAACTAAATCTCACTGAAAGCTAATTTTTTTGAGATATCAACCTAACATTTGAAACACAACTTGTTCAGACTTTTGGCTTAGATTTTTTTGCAATTTTAGAGTCACCCAGGTTTTGAAATAATATATTTTACATTGTATATTTTCATAAACTCAAACTTCTATAACTTTTTTTCTATTTCACTTCTACAAAAATCTGCCAATTGTCTTCTTTAAAACAAGTCCAATCTTACATATATATTCCAAAGCATTCTTGAATTACAAACATTCGGAATGTGCATTTTCATGTCTATTTAAAAAAAGGGGGTTAGGGTGCTAACCCCAAGCACCTGTATCTATACATGTTTATTTTCAAAAACTTTCCAGGGCCTTTTATTTTCAGATTCACAAACTTTCAAGGATTTCAAGGACCCGTGGGTACATAGAAAAAGTTTACAGAGTAAAAACGCTCTCACCTGTTGCAGATAATTGACCAGCCGACACATGAAGTCCCCAAATATCCAGCTAGGAAGAGTGTATAAAGTGGCAGTGAAAGGAACACAACAAACCAGGAAAAGTATATCTGTGGTTGCAAGATTAACTGAAGAGAAAAAGAGTGTTTATTAAAAGAATGACGTGATAAGCACTGCACATGATATTCTGAGAAACAAACCGTTTATACCTATGTAGAGGTTTGTAACCGTTTTCATCTGCTGGTTTTTGACGACGACGTAGATGACCAATAGGTTTCCCACCAAGCCTACAAACATAATAAGGGTGAAAAACACTGGGACCAGCCAGGCGTCCGTCAGCGGCACTGGGCTTTGAGATCTCATGGGGTCTGACTGGTTACAATCGTAAATCTTTGCTTGATTACTGCACAAGATGAGTTCTGGAGCCTCGGTGGTCCTGTTACGTTCTGCCATTAGATATACATGCGTCTAGTAATAACCTGAAACGCAAAAACATATTAAAATGTGTTAATGTTCATTATGCTATTTGCACATAACGTACAACAGAGCACAATCACACAGGTTACCTCACAGGGGTTTGTGCTATTTACATGAACGGCATGCATTGAAATGATAACATGTAGACTCTACTTAAGTTCACCTAGATTGGTGCTCATGGAGACTCTACTTAAACTGCCAAGTTCACTTAACTTGGTGTCCATATAGTGTACTTAAATAATTCAATTCACTTAACTTGGTGTCCATATAGTGTACTTAAATAATTAAATTAACTTAACTTGATGTCCATAGTGTACTTAAATAATTAAATTCACTTAACTTGGTGTCCATATAGTGTACTTAAATAATTAAATTCACTTAACTTGATGTCCATAGTGTACTTAAATAATTAAGTTCACTTAACTTGGTGCTCATGTAGACTTCTTAAAATAATTAAGTTCCCTTAACTTGATGTCCATATAGTGTACTTAAATAATTAAGTTCACTTAACTTGGTGCTCATGTAGACTTCTTAAAATAATTAAGTTCCCTTAACTTGATGTCCATATAGTGTACTTAAAGAATTAAGTACACTTAACTTGGTGCTCATGTAGACTGCTTAAAATAATTAAGTTCACTTAACTTGGTGTCCATATAGTGTACTTAAATAATTAAATTCACTTAACTTGATGTCCATAGTGTACTTAAATAATTAAATTCACTTAACTTGATGTCCATAGTGTACTTAAATAATTAAATTCACTTAACTTGGTGTCCATATAGTGTACTTAAATAATTAAATTCACTTAACTTGATGTCCATAGTGTACTTAAATAATTAAATTCACTTAACTTGGTGTCCATATAGTGTACTTAAATAATTAAATTCACTTAACTTGATGTCCATATAGTGTACTTAAAGAATTAAGTTCACTTAACTTGGTGCTCATGTAGACTTCTTAAAATAATTAAGTTCCCTTAACTTGATGTCCATATAGTGTACTTAAATAATTAAGTTCACTTAACTTGGTGCTCATGTAGACTTCTTAAAATAATTAAGTTCCCTTAACTTGATGTCCATATAGTGTACTTAAAGAATTAAGTTCACTTAACTTGGTGCTCATGTAGACTTCTTAAAATAATTAAGTTCACTTAACTTGGTGTCCATTTAGTGTACTTAAAGAATTAAGTTCACTTAACTTAGTGCTCATGTAGACTTCTTAAAATAATTAAGTTCACTTAACTTGATGTTCATATAGTGTACTTAAATAATTAAGTTAACTTAACTTGATGTTCATATAGTGTACTTAAATTGCTAAGTTCACTTAACTTGGTGTTCGTACATTTCAATGGCATGCATTAATGGCATGCACCAAAATCAATGTTCAGAGCAAACGTGCACAGTGAGATCATATCGTTTACAGTCTTCCATATCATCATGATAACTAATGAGTGTAATTAAAAAAAGATTATATACTATCCTTTACCAGTAAAACAAAGATAATACAGAGCAAAAATCATATTATTAACAATACATCTTTGTTTTTTCACTCGTTTATACTTACCAGTGAAACAAAAATCTGCCAGTGTAGTGCGAAAAACCGTATTAAAGTTACATTACCGGTATATAAAAAAAGGACTCAATATCTTAATATTTCAAGTAGATTTATCGTGTTTCAAGGATTTTTAGATATATTTATTAGATAACAATTTAAAGACTGATTAATCCTTTTTAAGAAGTAATTTTGGTAGCACTTCATTTTATTTGTGACAGTTATGTTATTAGTTATGCATAATTACAAACAACTAACTCCTAAATCAGTTAAACTTTATGTTAAGGTGTCCTTATTACAGTAGCCTATAGCTATAGTTAATTTACTGATTAATATTAGTTAACATGTATTTACTATAGGATTAGGGTTTGTTGATTGTAATTAGGCATAATTTACTGTTATCACGAGTTATAACATGAAATGTAAACAAGCCCACTTTAAAGTAAAGTGTTACCCCTAAATTATACCCTAACCCTATAGTTAGTTATTACACTGTAACAACTGCAACTTAAAATGTGTGCACATTAAAATTGTATTAAACAATACCAAATAGACCTAAATGCAGTCTACAATTTTCTAAACATTTTGCTCTTTTCACGGTATTTCCCAAAATTTTAAGAAATATATATACGTAATAACATGCAATATTAGCTTACCTCTTTTAAAAACCTTTGCTCTTATTAGAAAGATTCTTCGTAAAACATCCTTCAGTCCAATCATGTGAAGCTAAATCTTTGACTCCGTGAAGATCTGTCATGCACGAGCACACGCGCGCGCGCGCGCAGGGAGGAGCAAAACACCACGCGCTGTCTAAACATTCACGATTTATTTTTATACAAGTGTTCAACTTTATTGTCATGCTACCAATCGTTTGATTTGATATTGGC